>CM067475.1:41165518-41183050 GCA_034552555.1 Semaprochilodus insignis | reverse complement strand
CTCTTCTCTTCTCTTCTCTTCTCTTCTCTTCTCTTCTCTTCTCTTCTCTTCTCTTCTCTTCTCTTTCCTTGCCTTTTCCTGTCCTCCCGTCCCTGTCTCTCTCTCTCTCTCTTTTCGGTTTCTCTGTTTGTCTGCCTCTCTGTCTTTCTGAGCTGCCTCTCTCTCCTACACTCTTTTTCTTTCTGAGCTGCCTCTCTCTCGCTCTCTCTCTGACTCTTTGTTCTGTCTCTCTCTCTCTCTCTCTCTCTGCATCTCTCTCTCTCTCTCTCTCTCTCTCTCTGGGTCTCTCTCTTCTCTCTCTTTCTTTCTCTCTCTCTCTCTCTGGCTGTCCCTCCTTCTCGCTCTCTGGTCCCTCTCACTCTCTTTGGCTCTCTCTTTCTTTCTCTCTCTGGCTCTCCCTCCCTCTCGCTCTCTGGTTTCTCTCTCTCTCTCTCTCTCTCTCTCTCTCTCTCTCTCTCTCTCTCTCTCTGGCTCTCTGGTCTATCTCACTCTCACCTTCTGGCTCTCTGCTCTCTCTCTGTCGGTCTGTCTCTCTCTCTGGCTCTGGTCTGTCTCTCTCTGAGGACAGATAGAGTTGGAGAAGTTGAAGTGTAGGCCATATGTTTGGAGGGTTTGGGAAATGTAGAGTTTTGATGGTACAAATGGCTGAATTTGTGTCTGTAGTGAGGTTTGTCCAGAACCGATGTGAAGAGCTTTCTCAAAACGCTTCCTACAGCACTGCTCTACAGTCAGAGTAACACACAGTGCCACAGCGTGTGGTTGTCTTTCTTCATGTACTGTTTCAACTGAAGTTATATGCAACACTCACTTTGCTCTCTTTGCTCTCTCTCTCTCTCTCTCTCTCTCTCTCTCTCTCTCTATCTATCTATCTATCTATCTGTCTATCTATGTTTTTCTTCCACAACGTAGCTTTTTTGACAATACTGTCAAAGCATTATACTACCAACAATGACAACAATTCCTACAACAACAATGTGAATAGCAAATAATAACAATAATAACATTATTAACTGTGAATAAAAAATTCAGTTCTTCCTCTCTATCTCTGTCTCACATGTATCTCTCTTTTTCTCTCTTTCTGCGTCTTCCCTCTCTGTGTCTGTCTTTCTCCTTCTCTCTCTGATGTGATTTGGAGGCTGAATCGGATCACTCTGGCTGTTGGTGGTGTGTTGTACACACAGCAGATGTTACTGACACACGCGGACACACCATGATTAATGAGAGGGTGTGTTGGTGTGTGTGTGTGTGTGTGTGTGTGTGTGTGTGTATGTGTGTTATTATGGTACATTAGAATGTTAGTCAATAAGAAATGCAATGGCAATGGAAAATGTGTTGATGATGATAATGATGATAATGACAGTGTTGATGGTTTGATGATGAGTTAACATATTTTGCCAGTATCTGTCATAACACACAAATACTTAGCGAACCAAATACCAAATACCTACCCGATATCAGAGCTTTTGCAAACTGTATACAGTATCTGTATACCCTTTTCTACACCCTCTACATCTGTATACATGGGACTATTTTTGGAGTAACAGCAATAAAAAAAAGAATAAGAATGAAAAACATTATTTTTTTTTATTAATATGTTTCTGAAAAACGCAACAGCAAAAGAAACAGTTATTACTATGTAATAAACAGTAATTACATTGTAACTTGCAGTGCAATGTTAATGTTAAAATCAAAATATTCAATAGTATAGCCCAATTTAATAAACCTGTTCATATACATAAATATGAATGAATTCAATTTAAACTGAGACATTTTTAGAACCCTTATTATTCTTTTCATGTTTAACCACATTATCCTAATTGAATCAAACTACAACATTTTGCCAATGCAAAATTATGAAACAGATTTTATGCACAAGGCTTTTATTCAGACACACCAGAGCACAGAGAAACATCCATGTCAGATTTCATGCTTGCTTGCTTTCCTGATACAAAGACGTTTGCCAGTAATGTGACCATGCATAATTATTACACATATGAGCTTCTGCTCTGTTCATAAAAACTGAGTTTCCAGGTTTATCATGTATTGGAATAACACACTTCAGATGAAGCACAGCCACGAGTCAGCAATGGTTTCGAATGCGCATTAAATGATACACGATTTGTTTACTAAGGTCGGTATCAGCGCCGGCCCGATCCAGAGTATCTGATTGCTGAATCTCTAATGCTATTCCAGGTAGATGTAGATGCGGGTTTCCACATTTTATAAATGTTTATGTATCAGCAGATATGTACACGAAACATATCAGATATCGGCTTTGGCCTACAATTTCCCCATCACTGCATTCCTGGCCTTTTCTTTTTTTTTGTTTTTTTCTGAATGGATAAAATGAGCTGCTTTAAATGACCTAGTCTTCATTAGCAGCAGTAATAGTACAATAACAGGAGAATCATTTCAACAGTGAATACATTCATTCATCGCTACTCAGCTCTGTGTGTGTGTGAGAGAGAGAGAGAATAAAAGGAGCCCCAGCAGAGTCACTGCTGGAGTCCCAGTCATCATCTCCGCAATACAGCACACACACACACACAACACACACACATCCACACTCTACCCCCACCCCCCCATGGACACCGCAACCCATCGGCCAGCCCACCATACACGCACCCCTCCTCCTCACGGCTGCACGTGGACCCTCCCCTCTCTGCTTCTGAATGCTTATGTGAGCTTTTATTGCAGCCAAAGTAAACAGAGAGAGAGAGAAAGAGAGAGAGAGAGAGGGAAGAATAGACGCACAGCTCTCATTAATGACATGAGAGAAAGACCGGGGGAAACCAGAGAGAGTGAAAAAATAGAGGAAGAAGAGAGAGTGATAAAAGGATAGTGAAATGTAAGATGTAAGAAGTAATGTAAGGAGCACTGCACGAGAGAGAGAGAGAGAGAGAGAGAGAGAGACAGAGAGAGAGAGAGAGAGAGAGAAAGAGAAAAAAGGAACAGATACAGATTAAAAAGAGAGAAAAGGCAGGAAAAAGAGGGAAAAAAAGAAAAGAGAACGCGTGAAGAAGCGCAAAGCCTGTTTTAAAGCACAGCTTGTACAGTCTTCCATTCATGTAAGGAGCGCTGCGCTGGATCCAGAGAGAGAGAGAAAGAGAGAGATAGAGAGGGGTGAAAAAGAGAGCAGCAACAAAGAAAAAGCGAGCGAGCGTCAGAAGGAGAGAGAGAAACGAGGGAAGACCCTGGCTGAGGACAAACGAGTGCAGAGAGCTGTGCCTGAGGCAGAGAGAGCGCGAGTGACTGAGCGAGCGAGAGAAAGGGGGAAGGATCTCCCTGCACGCTGAAGTGTGTGCGTGTGTGTGTGTGTGTGTGTGTGTGTGTGAATGTGTGTGTGTGTGTTCTGCACTCATTCCTCCTCTCTCCATGGCAAACTCCGGCTGCGTTCTTCTCTCCGGCTCGGGAATGTTCCCTCACTTCCCTGCAGCTTTCCTTTACCTGCCTGAGGTAAGGCATGCTCCTCCATCCATCCCTCCATCCTCCACTCTTTCTCTTCTGTTCTCCCTTTCTTTTTCCCGCTCCTCTTTTATTCTGTTGTTTGTATCTGAAACAGTGAGAGACGCTCTTGTATCCATTCATCCAGTTTGCTGCTCCTGGACTGAATGGAGCGGAGGGGGTCAAAAACTCTACTCTTTTCTCCCTTTTCCTCATCCTTTGTTCTCCACTCATTCCTTTCTCCAGAAAATACATAGCGCTCAAGTTCAGCGGAGAAAGGAAACTGTCATGCTCACGTGTGTTGCGGGACTTTTCTCGGTGTTGTCAGAGTAGCTGGAACTATAATAGAGATGCTGTTTCTGTTTCTATAGTGCTTTATATAAGTATTGTTTATGACTCACGTTACATATTGAAGTGTATTAATACTGTAATGATGTGTATCAAGCTTTTGGTCTTAAGTTTCACCATTACACCCTGTTTTCGTATTAGATGTTTGCGTTTTCTGAAATGACTTCATTTAGCTTGTAATGAAAGGAGTTTATATATATGTATATATATTCTTCATTTGTATATATTTATTATTTAAAAAATCAGATGATCTTAAATGTTTCACCTATAACGCTTCTACAGGTTTATTTTGCCTTTATTTACTCCTGCTCATCCTCTAATGAGCAGAGGAAGTTAGATCGGAGATTTAAAAACTGAATTTCATCTATTTTAAGCCTACCAAACATTTCAAAGTAACGTAATTCAGGTGGCTCTGAATGAAAGAAGCATCTCTCTGATGCTTTAGTATTGCTATAAAGTGGTCCAATTTCTCCGCTACTACGCTTTTATGTCCCAGCAGTGGCTGGTGTGGCAGCAGAGTGTGTGATGGTGCAGTGTGTGAGCGTTATTTAAATGGGAGAGAGAGAGAGAAAGAGAGAGAGAGAGAGAGAGAGAGAGGGAGGTGGGGTTAGAGTGCATTACATTTCCTCCTTTTAAATCACACTCAAACATCAGGGTAATGACCTGCTCTCCTCCCAGCCATCTGTGCACATGCACACGCACACATATATATAAATATATGTATACATGCGCGCGCACACACACACACACACACACACACACACACATATATATACATATATATACATATAGGGGATATGTTTTTCCACGCCTCCAAAGTTCAGTCTTAGGAGTTGGTTGTTTTCTGCTTCTCATGATCCAAATATTCCTAAACACATGCGGTGATGTTGAGGACCCCAGATGTGGCCAGTCCACTGTTCTGCAGCGTGTTTTCTGTTTATCTCTTTTCTCAGTGAGGTTTTATTAACAGCTATGCATCCTTTTGGACCCCTAGCATAGAGCTCTCTTCTCACTGTGGAAGGATGGACAGACACATCTGTGGATTGTTTCAGATTGATTTACTCCTCTCTCTCACGTGTGTGTATGTGTGTATATACATATACATACACACACACACACACACACACACACACACACACACACACATACATATACAGACCCGCACTATTATTTCTGTGTGTGTGTGTGTGTGTGTGTGTGTGTGTGTATATGCGCAAGAAGGAAAATAAACAGCATTCATTCATAAGCCAGCATGCCTCAATACATTTCTTTCATTTTGGGTACCAACATACCAGTTAGTGTGGGGGCGGGGTTCGAGTGGACACAGCACCTTTAATCAGTACACATCTACGTGTAAGATGAGAGACTCATGAGTTGTATAAATGTATAGCCACATTTGAAATCAAAGTTTCTTGTTTGTTTTTGTGCTGTTTTTTTCCTAGCTTCATAAAAGAGCACGATGAAGCAGCTCAGGTGATTCCCAAATGATGTTTAAGACAAATGGTGTTAAGGACAAGCTAACCATATACAGTGGACTCTCAAAAATAAGGTGTTACACATTCAAACAATAAGGTAGTCATGTTCAAAAAGAGACAGTCTGATCCATAGAATCCCATATGAATCAAACTCTCGGACAGTGGAATTGAGTTCTGTCAGTCAACCACCCTACATCTGTGAGTATAAATTCAGAGTGCAAACTTGTGTATTACAGTGCAGTGTCATAGATGATAGGATAAGTGATGTTCATTTGTGTCTGTTTCATTCACAGTTGTGTTTTTCAGCTCCCACACTCAGTAGGGTGCTGCTCACATTGTTTAATTCATTGAGCTGCAGCATTTTGGCCGGTTCCACTGGAACGTTTGCCAGAAAAAGTGATTCAGCGTTTTGTTGGAAACATATTGCACATTTCTGCACATACTGCACAACTCCTCACTGGAGCCAGATGTTTCAGAGAAGTACATAAAGAGCTACACTAGATCCAGATGTTTGAGAGATGTGCATAAAGAGCTACGCTGGTTCCAGATATTCCAGAGATGTGCATAAAGAGCTACACTGGATCCAGATATTCCAGAGATGTGCATAAAGAGCTACACTGGATCCAGATGTTTCAGAGATGTGCATAAAGAGCTACACTGGATCCAGATGTTTTAGAGCTTTGCACAAAGAGCTACCCTGGATCCAGATGTTTCAGAGACGTGCATAAAGAGCTACACTGGATCCAGATTTTTCAGAGGTGTACATAAAGAGCTACACTGGATCCAGATGTTTCAGAGGTGTACATAAAGAGCTACACTGGATACAGATGTTTCAGATGAGTACATAAAGAGCTACACTGGATGTTGATGTTTCTGAAATGCTCATACAGAGTCACTGTGGATCCAGATTGTTTCTTAAATACTCTTAGACAGTCGCATTGGATCCATACATTTATATAAACATACTTCAAGAGCCCCATTGGATCCAGATGTTTCATTAAAGTGTTTGAAAAGCTCTAAAGCTTGAGAAGTTTCTGGTTGAAGCTCATTGAAGTGCAGTTTTATAAGCACTAGATTCAGATGTTTCATAAAGCGTTCAAAGAGCCATACTGGATTCTGCCGTTTCTGCTATGCATTTTAGAGACGTAATCAATCTAGATGTGTCTGAAATGCTCTTAGAGAGCCAGGCTGGATCCAGATGTTTTCAAAAATGCACTTGAAATGCAGCACTCATTCCAGATGTTACTGAAACCCAGTTAAAGAGCCAGGCTAGACCTAGATCCTTGGATCCAGATGTTTCTGAAAGGCTCCTTCAGAGCTGCACTCCATTCAGATATTTATATAGAATGCACTTAAAGAGCTGCAGTCGGTCCAAATGTTTCTGAAATGCTCTCAGAGTCACTCACTGGATCCAGATGTTTTATTTTAATGCACTTAGAGCTGCACCTGATCCAGATGTTTCTAAAAAGCAGTTAAAGACCCATGCTAAATCTAGATGTTTCTGCAATACGCTCAAAGAGCGGCACTGATTACAAATGTTTCTAAAGGTTCAGAGCTGCACTGGACTTTTCCCACTGAGAAGTCTGCAGAATGTCAGGAGCATGAATGACTGGCATGCATATTTATTTATTAAGTGCACAAGCCTAGAGGCCAAAGGGTAAATACAGCTGTGGGCTTTAATTTACAGAGTGTTTTCATTAAGACTGGCTTCATGCTTTGATTGCCATGTTTGAAAATGCATTTTGAATTGTGCAGAATTTAGTCCTATTATGATGATTTTGTCTTTATCCACTCATAAAACAGCTACAGAGCAAAAAATGGCTGTTTTTAATTATCCAGCATCAGCACTGGTCTATTAATCAAATCCTACTATTGAGTTTTCAGTTACGATCTTTTTTTTTTTTTGGCTGAATTGCAGTGCATCATTGCGATCCTCTTGGTGAGCTCAGAGTTCATCAATACAAGGAGATTTACATTTTGCCGATAATGATAATGATGAGGAGCTGGATTGAGCCATTTCAGTCTGAAGGCATTTCTGACCATTCTCTGAGGCAGGAACTCAGCAGGAGGTGCGGGTACGTGTGTGTGTGTGTGTGTGTGTGTGTGGGTGTGTGTGTGTGAATTGCTGTTGTGAACTCTTTTTTTGTTTTTGTTTTTGCAATTGCAAATACATATATATTCCTCTCTCCCTCTCTGGCTTTCTCCTTCTCTGTCACTCTCTCTCCGGTTTTCTCTCTCTGGCTTTCTCTCTCTCTCTATCCGTCATTCTCTTGAAGTCTTGCAGACTGCTGCTGAGAGATATCATTAAGTTAATAAACATAGTGCCATGAAATACCCAAAGAATGACTGCTACAGCCAGAGAGAGAGAGAAAGAGAGAGAGAGAAAGAGAGAGAGAGAAAGAGCAAGAGAGAGAATGTTAGTTGAAATCTTATAATTGGAATTATATACAGAAATATGACTGGATTATTGTAATTGCCACTCTCCCTCCCTTACTTTGTCACTCTCTCTCTCTCTCTCTCTCTCTCTCTGTCTGTCTTTAGAGAAAAGATCTCTTTCTCTCTCTCATTTAGAGGCACACAGGTGTGCATTATGGCTGTTTTGAGGCAGTGGGCGTCACCCACCGAATCAGATCAATATCCAAACCCCTGCGCTGGTGCTGGGGTCTGTCGGGGTGTGTGAAATTAAATGGGGCTTGAAATTGATTTGAAATTCTCTGTAGGAAAAAATAAAAGTGAAATGCACTGAAGAAGAAGTGCCGGAGTGCTTTCCGGTGCAAGAGAGCAGACGCAGTACTGAGTGTAGCCGAACAGTGACAGTAACCTAAAACAACAGCGTTTTATCTTAAAGAGATTTAACGTTTGCTCAAAATATTATTTTCATTTTAAATTCAATTGTATTTAATAATAAAATGTATGCAATATGCATATTCGTTTAACACAGTGAAAGATTTCAGTCAACTAGATGAGCTACTTACTCACCCCGAACAATAAACAACAACACACTCAATATTGCCTGTATTGTTTCATGATCATAGATTTCGGATGGCTAACAGGCCAAAAGGGAAGATTCAGCCTGTGGAGAACTGTTAATATGGGTTTGATGGTGAGGTGCTGTCCGTGGTACTGAAGCTTCAGCGCAAGAAGCAGTGCACTGACCTTGGTACTGAAAAAAGAAAAAACAGGAGGAAAGGAAGATGTACAACCTTTTAAATTCATGCCTACGTGCGCCCATATTCAATTTCTCACTCTTGTAACTACATAACTCACATACTGGTACGATGAAGAATTCATAGTACTTACTGCCTAATTCTTTGTAGCTACTGCATAACTCACTGTAGTCACTGAATAATAAGCACCTTCAGGAAGTTTAATAAAATACTCGGGCAGTTTGAAATGAGTGATTCCACAAGTGCCCTTCCAATAAACCTTAATGTTTTACCCTTACCCTAACCTTACCCAAACCTTACTCTAACCTTATCCTAACCTTACCCTAACCTTATCCTAACCTTATCCTAACCTTACCCTAACCTTACCCAAACCTTACTCTAACCTTACCCAAACCTTACTCTAACCTTACCCTAACCTTACTCTAACCTTATCCTTAACCTTACCCTAACCTTACCCTAACCTTACCCAAACCTTACCCTAACCTTATCCTTAACCTTACTCTAACCTTATCCTTAACCTTACCCTAACCTTACCCTAACCTTACCCTAACCTTGCCCAAACCTTATCTTAACCTGACACTTACCCCTGCCCTAACCTTCACTTTAACTTTACACTGATCCCTGCCCTAACCCTAACCTTAACCTTAGCCTTACCTCTGGCCAAACTGTAACCTAACCCTAACCTTAACCTTACCCTTAGCCCTGCCCTAACCCTAACCTTCACCTTACCCCTGCCCTAACCCTAACCTTAACCTTACACTTACCCCTGCCCTAACCCTAACCTTAACCTTACACTTACCCCTGCCCTAACCAAAACCTTAACCTTACACTGACCCCTGCCCTAATCTTAACCTTAACCTTACACTTACCCCTGCCCTAACCCTAACCTTCACCTTACCCCTGCCCTAACCCNTACCCTAACCTTACCCAAACCTTACTCTAACCTTACCCAAACCTTACTCTAACCTTACCCAAACCTTACCCTAACCTTATCCTAACCTTACCCTAACCTTACCCAAACCTTACTCTAACCTTACCCAAACCTTACCCTAACCTTATCCTTAACCTCACCCTAACCTTACTCTAACCTTATCCTTAACCTTACCCTAACCTTACCCAAACCTTACCCTAACCTTACCCTAACCTTACCCAAACCTTACCCTAACCTTATCCTTAACCTTACCCTAACCTTATCCTTAACCTTACCCTAACCTTACCCAAACCTTATCTTAACCTGACACTTACCCCTGCCCTAACCTTCACCTTAACCTTACACTGATCCCTGCCCTAACCCTAACCTTAACCTTAGCCTTACCTCTGGCCAAACTGTAACCTAACCCTAACCTTAACCTTACCCTTACCCCTGCCCTAACCCTAACCTTCACCTTACACTTACCCCTGCCCTAACCCTAACCTTCACCTTACACTTACCCCTGCCCTAACCCTAACCTTAACCTTACACTTACCCCTGCCCTAACCCTAACCTTAACCTTACACTTACCGCTACCCTAACCCTAACCTTAACCTTACACTGACCCCTGCCCTAATCTTAACCTTAACCTTACACTGACCCCTGCCCTAATCCTAACCTAAACCTTACACTGATCCCTGCCCTAACCCTAACCTAAACCTTACACTGATCCCTGCCCTAACCCTAACCTTAACCTTACACTTACCCCTGCCCTAACCCTAACCTAAACCTTGCACTGATCCCTGCCCTAACCCTAACCTTAACCTTACACTTACCCCTGCCCTAACCCTAACCTTAACCTTACACTGATCCCTGCCCTAACCCTAACCTTAGACTTACCCCTGCCCGAACCTTAACTTAACCTTACCCTTAACTTTACATTTACCCCTACCCTAACTTTACCCTAACCGTAACCTTACCCTAACCTTAACTTTATCCTCACCCCTGCCCAAACCATACCCTAGCATTGAGATTTACATTGTGGGGACCGGCTTGTACTCCACACAAGAATATACCACACCCATAATGTGGTATAAACCTGACACACACACACACACACACTGTCTCCACTTGTGAAAATGTTATTTTGTCCTATCATTGTAAAGACATCGTCACAAGTATAGTTATACATGTACACAAAAGCGCACACACGCACATTCATGCACATATGCACAAACAAACACAAACACACACACACACACACACACTTACACAGGAAATGTGATGCACTGAAAACTGAAAGTACTGGATTTAAATGTGGTCAGCCTGTCTACATAAACAAACACTGTTACAGAATGAATACTGTTACACTCCCAAATCCATTTAGTCCATTATGGTGTGTTTTGAAGTAGTTGTTTTTGTGATGCCATATGAACCTACACAACACATACCCAACCATTCATTCTAAAACAGTTCAACTCCCCCTTTATACACTTTGGTAATAGTGTTAACAGTGTTACACTTTATTCATGTAGAAATGATGCACATGTTTGAATTAGATACATTCACCATCGTGTTTATCAGTGCAGTTGATGTTGGCATGATTTAATGTGAGCATCATTGTGTTGGGAGTAATCAGAGTAATACTGTTCTGTTCTCTTCCTATCGCTCACCTGTATCTAATAAAGAGCAATAAACTATTTAATAAAGTCTTTTTACAGTCCTCTATACACACATTACTTTTTTTGTGCAGAGATAATAACTCCTCATTATGTGTGTGTGTGTGTGTGTGTGTGTGTGTGTGTGTGTGTGTGTGTGTGTGTGTGAGTGTGTGTTGGTGAGTGATTCAATAGTTTAGCCACTGAGGACAAAATCACAGTGTAAATTGGAGTTTGTTGCAGTTGAGTTTCGCCATGTTCCTACATTACATGGTCTTAACGGTGTGTGTATGTTTGTGTGCAGAGACCATCTACTGGTTGCCAAACATAAACGACCCACATCTTGCATTTCCCTGTATTTATTTTGTTCTTGAGCTCCACATCTGAGTGGTTTTATGCACCAACAGCGTTCATAATTCATCTTTACTATGACCATTTGCCAATATTTCTTCCTCTCGTAAGGCCAATGTACACGCCATGTAGGATCCAACAGTTTAAACCCACTGTTTTCTAAGAAGGTGCTGACATTTGCCGTCGGTGTAAATCTCAGCTCAACAACTTCAAGTCTTGTGATAGGTAATTTGTGAGACTAGAACTTGTGAGCGGAGATGTGCTGACATTTGGCACCCTGAGGTGGCTAAGAACCATTTACTTTATCTGGTGTGGCGGTTAACATGCTGTTTTGTTGTTACTGTGCCTTTAAGAATGCAATATGTAAATGACTTCTCTAATCTGATCTAATCTGCACTTTAATGTATGTCATTCAAAGAGCTGTCCACCCCTTATAACTCTGTTGTGAATAGGTGGAGCTAAACCGATATATAGCTGGTTTTTGTGACATCACAAACGCAGGTATTTCAAAATGGCCTGTTTTGTAGTTTAGTATTCCTATATTGAAATTCATATTTTGAAAAAAAAAAAATGAACTTCATGTTGTTTCAAGCAAATGGATTTTAAAAATGGCACAAAATATGAAGGTCTGATGGTTGTTCAGTTTTATTTACATCTTTGTTTACTTATTGCATCTTGTGACTCATATATCCAAACAACCTCTGCTCAAATTTTCTGCCTTGTAGCGATTCAGTTAAGTCATTGCGTGCTGAGACAGCGTAGACAGGCACAGCTAAACTGGCCAAGCACTAACACATCCTCTACAGAGAACATAATTTCACATATTTTGGGAAAAAATAACTTAAGTTATATATATATATATATATAACACTAAGCTAATAAATAAGAATCGTGCACAGAAAACAATGGAACAAATGTCATATTTAAGTTCTCTGTGGTGGATGTGTTGAAACTGTATGTAAATGTGTTGGGTTTTTTGACATCGCCACAAATTAGAATTAAGAGTTTCCATGTGTGAAGTGTGTAAAACTGTGGCAATGTTTACTACATACCACATCATCAAGCTTATTTAATCTTCATGAGGTTTTCAATGCTATGAGCCCTTTAAAGAGTCGCGTTAAGTGGAGCACGGAAGCATTTACACTGGCGTATGTGCGGGTGTGAGCGTGTGTGTTAGGGAAGACCCCAGCAGAGTAGAGTGGATTACAAGTGTTTTCTCTGGTTGCTTACAACCGGTTAAGCTTTTAAGCTCAGTCGATTTTTCTTTAAGACAAATTTTCTGCTTTAATTCCGAATTCTCTCTCTCTCTCTCTCTCTCTCTCTCTCTCTCTCTCTCTCTCTTTCTCTCTCTTTCTTTCTTTCTCTCACACTTTCACTCTCACACACACTGTCGCTGTCTCTCCCCTGCCGTGAGCGAGAGGGTAATTTTTCTCGTCTCTTCGGACACTTTAGGGGAGAATTACGCTGACAGAGAGAGCCGGTGATAGACCACTGCAGAGCGATATGCGCTCATAAATTCTCCATAGCTCAGGGTAATTTATGAGCCTTCTGTATGTGTGTGTGTGTGTCCGTCTGTCTTCACCTGCTCGGTTTTGTCGGTGCGCGTCTCCTCTGCGCTTTATTGATTGGCGTGGCCGTTGGAGTCGTTTTTCGGCGGGTTTAATTTCATTTGTGTCGGGTTGTGGTAGAATCTCTGACTGATGGCTTTCAGCACTTATCGTTTACAGCCAGACAGCTCCAGCTAAAGGCCCTGTTTATCCACACGCATCTACAGTCAAGCCTGAAATGAATACGAGCGCCGCTGCTGAAGGGCTTCTAAGGACACTAAATGACACCGTTGTTATGGCCTGTCATTTCTTTTTTGCACATGTCGCCTTTCAAACTTTTAAGGCTGCGGTGATTAGTCGACAGCTAATTGAACATAGCTTCCGGGTAATTCACACTCAGAATTCTCATTTCCCAGAAAACTAAATCACAGCCAATGAACCGCGAGTACACAGGCCATCACACGTGAGATGAGCCAATCACAAAAGGAAGAAGATCAGTTAACGAGTTAATGTGGGGAGACATTGTTCACTTACATGTCAACTTATTCTACAAATACCAAACATGCACGCACATGAACACCGCCTGGGGTGCTCCTAGCATCAGTCAACAAAGTCAGTCACTCGTTGGTATGTTGATTGTAGAAATAAGTGGGGTGCATTTACTTAAAATGACACTCCATACGAACTAGGAAAACTCTCTTCTGATGGTGTATCAAACTTAGTCTATCCCAAAGTAGCTTTACAGATCAGAATCCTTGGATATGTCGGAATGTGGGGGTTTTGAAGTCCAGGCCAGAGTGTCCTCTTGTATACTGTATAGTTTCGTATGATAGGCACAAACGTTCTCAGGGTTTGCAGCCCGCCCTAGGATGTGTATGTGGGGTGAAGTAACTCAATGTAACTTTTGTCAGTAAGTGTCATCTATGTGTAGAGAGTGATATGGGTTTGTTTGGTCAATCGTGAGAAGTGTTAGCCTGTCATTTACTTTAAAAAGTCCTCTCTAATGCTTTATAGCACTTCTATGTTCCCCAAGTATAGAAGGGCAATCTGGCTTTTTTGTTTTGCCAATTAGTGGACATGTTTTTTATTTCAAATATTGCTCTACAATGCTTTATAATGCTCAAATGTCACATGTGGCCATTCTCACACTGTGAATTTTGCCCAGCTTGCCTGGTTTTGTCGTTTGTGGAACCCGTATCTGGCGATATCATTAGTAAGTTAGTGGTGTCATGTTCTTTTGAGTTGTATTCGGGAGTCGTTCTGCTCATCATCATGCCGAAATTTCACTGCCTGCCATAAAACCACTCTTCTACCCATACAATCCCTGAGAAACAGCATTTCACAGGAGGTGGACATTGTCATGTTTGTTTCCTTAAAGGCGGAATGAGAAGGATTTTTTGGTTGTTGTTTAAACCCACCATTTAAAGTTTTAGATAGAGATTGCACTGGTGGTCAAGCTCGCTATAGAGTGAATGAAAGAGAGACAGTGAAGTTAGTGAGGACAAAGTCATGAATCGTAGAAATAAAACTTTATTATAATGTATTTTATTTTATTTGGATCCTCTCGGAATATTAAAAATTCTCCAACCATATTCTCGGCAGCTGGCATTGGGGTGCTGCTTTCTGTTGCGTTCTGCCCCTAGTTGCACATGCATCTGTGATTGATTGATCAGTTAATCTGAAAACAGGTGTAATTTTAATGTAATTATGTAATTATAACTATTTCAACCCTAAAATGTTTAGTCTTAAAATTCTTTCTTGGAATTCTGCTTCCATCCTTATGTTCCAATGCAAAATGTAACGTCTTAATGTCGAAAGTCTTAACTTGTGAAAGTTGGAATGATGTTTTCCCATTTTGTCTAGTTCTTATTTTCTTTCTCTTCCCCTCTTGGCAGAAAAGGGTGAAGGAATTGCCCACATAAGAGCACATAAGTCTGTGATTGAATTATGAAGGGAAAAGAAAAGGAGAAGCCTGAGGGAGCCAGAGAAAAAACTTCCCAACACAGTTACACCGTAACCCAGACTGTTAGATTGAGTCTAACAGAGAAAGAGAGAGGGAAGGAGAGAGGGAAAGAGAGGGAGAGAACTATAACAGCTTCAGATCTAAACTATTGGTCTAAAGTATAGTTTCAACCTCTTTCTCAAATGACTGTGAACATGAAGTATGGTGCCAATTACACTTTCGAACCAGCTGTCCGCATTATTATCACACAGCGCTGTTTAGACATCACTTCATGAAATGATCACTGAATCTGTTTGTTCTGGACGTTTCTGGCTCATTGACTTGCACTGAAATTCAAAAGCTTAACAAACTGAGCTGAAAACTTTTAATACGCTCCCTGACTGCTAATACGCAGGCCACTTTATTAGCAACTCCTAACTTGTAGCTCCACCTTGCTGGTGTACAGTTAGAGACTGTAGCCCATTTGTTGATGCACTGTTATATGTGGATATAAGCCATTCACAGAGGCAACCATCTTTACAATTTAGCCGTTATGTCTTATTTCATCAGAACTGAAGACTTAAACCTGACAATATTAATATAAACTGATTGTAAATGTCATTCATGGTGTTACTGTGTAATTAATTGTAGTTTACAGTTGTAGTTTAATTATGCAAATTACATTACAAAGTAACAGGAAGAACTAAGACATCTAAACACTGAAGGGTTAAAATAATAACCGTGCAGTGCTTTGTTGTTTACAAACCCAAGGACATATCACTTTACAGCTCCGTCTTCACTCTCTACCCATCAAACAGGGTGTTTTAGTGGAGAATGATAATGTAATGGAGCTCAGATCAGCCTCACTTTCTCCGTTTCTCTCAGTAAATGGATGTGCTCTGCTGTAATGGCTTTGCGCAGTGGTGACAAAGCCAGAGTCATGAGGCACTGTGTGCTGTGGAAGTGTGGCTGCATAACTAACATACATAAGTCCCATATTAGTAACTTATAGCAGCTGTTTAATATTTTATAGTAGATGCAGAATAATTCATAGTAGATAATGAATAATTCATACTAGTTGCTAAATTATTTCGAGCACATATTTAACACTTCATAGTAGTTCATGACTTTTTGTTGCTTCTGAATAATTCAGAGTACCTTCTTAATTTACAGCCATCATTGAATGACTTTTAGTATCTACTTTTAGTATCTAGTAAATAATATAGCTACCAAGTAGTTTATAGTAGCTATTGAATAATTTGTATTAGCTATTAAATAATTTCTAATACTTGCAAAATATTTTATAGTAGCTACTAAATATTTTATAGCACATACGGAATACTTTATTGTATTTACTTAATAATTGATAATAGTTACTCAATAATTCACAATATTCACTGAATAATTTATAGCAGCTATTGTATATTTTATAGTATTATTAAATATTGTATAGCACAGCTGTTTATTGTAAAGTAGTTACTGAATGATTTATAGTATGTACTGAATTGCTTGTAGTTACTGGATAATTCATAGTAGTTACTGAATAATGGTGAGTAGTTACTTAATAATAAATAGTAGCTACTGTGTAATTTATAGCAAGTACCGAATAATTTATTATATTTACTTGGTTATTGATAGTAGTTACTGAATAAGTCATAGTTACTGACTAATGTACATTAGTTACTAAATAATTTCTACTAGCTACTGTACAACCTATAACAGGTACTGTATCATTTATAGTAGTTACTGAATCATTTATAGTACTTACTGAAAAAGTATTTGATAAATACTTTATAGCAGTATTCACAGTAGTTAAAGTTCTGTAGTTAATGTTCATTTTCTAAAAGCAAGACAAGAAAAACGTTTACATCAAATTTAGATCCTGATAGATCATCTTCTCTTTCACATACAAACACAGACGTGATCTGGACTGTAGGTTTAGAATCTGCATTATCAGCAAAATGTCCCTGTTTGTTTGAATGAACTACGAGAGGGAAACATTTCATTAGCTTCTGTACTGTGCTGTGTTTAGCGGAGTGTTCAGGAGTTGGGAGGGGGGCGGGTGGGGGCGGTGAGGACAGAAGCAAGAGTATGGAGTGAGGCAGTACAGGAATGTGCAGTAATAGGGAGGCCTCACTGATGCTTTTTGATTAAGGCTAGCTGAAGCTTCTGGTCTCTGCGAGCATGTGTGTGTGGATAGAGGGTTGCTTTTCTTTAAGTCCCGATGGAGCAGGATGACCGAGTGTGTGTGACTGGAAGAAAACATCTCACACACGCACGCATGCACGCACGCATGCACACACACACACACACACACACAATCGACCCCCCTGATCCTCCAGAAGGCATCCACCATCTGGACAATGGCTCATGCCGACGAATCAGTGCTGTGCAAAAAGAATGAACATCACTCTTTCTCTCTCCCTCCCTCTATCTTACCCTCTCTCTTTCTCTCTAATACACACATTGTAGAAATAAGGTCCAACCTCACCCAGCCCATGATTTTGTGAGAATGAAGGAGAAAAGTGTGTTTGTGTCTGTGCATGTGTGTGTGTGCACGCGCACTAGTGGCCAATGAGAGCAAAGTGCTTGAGGCGGCAAAATGAGGAAATAGAAAGAAAACTGATTTGAAGCGGTGTGTGTGTGTGTGTGTGTGTGTGTGTGTGTGTGTGTGTGTGTGTGTGTGTGTC
>CM067475.1:41152595-41165420 GCA_034552555.1 Semaprochilodus insignis | reverse complement strand
GGGGAGAGAAGGGAGAGAGAGAGACAGAGAGACGGAGAAAGTTAGAGAGCAGGACATAAAGGAGTGAGAAAGAAATAAAACAAAGATAATACAGAGGAAAAAAAACAAAAAAGAGAAAACAAAGAAAGAAGAGAGACACAAAGAGAAGAGAGATACACAGAAAGAAACAGAAAGGGGCTAGAGATAGAAAGCGTAGATATGCAGAGAGGAAGAAAAAGAGAAGAAAAAGAACAAGGCAGAGAGAGAAAGACATGAAAGAATGAAAAAAGCAAAGAAAAGAAAAAAGGGAATGAAAGAAGGACAATAAAGAAGAAACAGAACAAAAGTTTTTTAGACAGAAATGGGAAGGAGGCTCTCTCTTTCTCTTCCCCCTCTGTTTCATATTTTGTCTCTCTCTCTTTCTTATCTCTCTTCTGTCTCTCTTACTCTCTTCCCCCCCTCTGTTCACATTCTCTCTCTCTCTCTCTCTCTCTCTCTCTCTCTCTCTCTCTCTCTTTCTCTTTCGCTTTCTCTCTCTCTCTCTCTCTCTCTCTCTCAGTTCTCTCCCATCTCTTTCTGTCTCTTTCTCTTGCTCTCTCTTACACTTTCTCTCTGTGTACTGAATGCTTTCATCCATCGGTCTGATCAATCCTAATCTACTGATCTCACTTTCAGCCACAAGATCCTCTCAGTCTATCCCTACATCTCTCTTTCACTCTCTCTCTGTCTCTCTGTCTCTCTGTCTCTCTCTCTTTCTCTCTCACACACACACACACACACACACACTCCTTTGGAACTCATCGGCACTCTCGCCCTCTTTTTCTGTTCAGCTGTTTCATTTGTCAGACCAAGGGTCCCACCTACACCCATATCTCTCTCACACACACACTCATACACACACACTTCGAATACGCTAGTGCCCTCTTTTCCACTACTTCCTTCATCAAATGCATGGTTTGCCTGCACTTCTTCCACACACACATACACAGGCAGTATTGACCTGCTTGCACTCTCTCTGCTGAGACTGAGACTGAAACTTCAAGCAAGTTCTTTTAACTTTTTAATCAAAATGCACACAACTTTCTCAGACTGTGTAATCATAGCTGGGTGTATTGGGGGGCATTAAGCAGATGTTCCCGAGCCCCTTTATGGTAGAGGTTGATGCACCCAGTGGAGTGTGTGAGCACATTGCTCCATGGGGATTGAGAGGAAAGGGCCATACTGCAAAGCATGCTGAGATATGTAGACTGAGGGCTCATTCACATATGGACAAATTCTCTCAGAAGCAGGGCAAGTTTTAGCTGTCTGCATTACTTACCCCATTTTTTAAGCAATATGCTCTTAAAGTGGGATGCAGCAGTGCAGTATGTATGTGCTGAGTGAAGCAAGTCTTAAAGTGAAACGTATCAGGGTATTATGCACTCAAAATAGACTAAAGTAGGGTAGTCTGTACTCAGGGTTAAGTGGAGTAGGGTAGTGTGTATTTAAAATGGCATGTATTAGGCTAGTGTGATACTCTAAATGGAGCAGAGTAGTGTGTACTTGAAGTGAATTACAGTAAAGAAGCATGTACTCAAAACAGGGTACAGTAGAGTAGTGTGTATTTGAAGTAGTGTACAGTAGAGTAGCATGTACTCAAAGTGGAATAAGCTAGTGAGTGCTCTACATTGAGTACAGTTGAGTAGTGTGTACTCACTAGTGTTTACTTTAAGGAGGATAGTGGGTGTAGTGTGTAGTGTGGTTGGAATAATTTGTATTCTAAATGGAGCACTGTGAAGTAGTGTGTATTCATAAGTAGAATACAGTACTGTGTAGAGTAGTGTGTGTATACAGCTATGTGTATATAGCTGTATCCAGAAGGGAGTGTCAGATTATGGAAGGAAGATAACGGTCACCAGGAACACTACATGATGATAAATTTAGACTGATATGATCAATATTTATTGAGCTACACATACAGAAGTCTGTCTCTCAGTATGGCTTCGGGCCGCCGTGTTTGCTAACCCAACATGCCAGACGTCTCGGCATGGAGCTGTAGAGGTTCCTAATAGTGTCCTGTGATAATCTATCTCATGCAGCTTGAATATTCTCACACAGTTCCTGCAGATGGTGCGGTAGGGGTGGAGGTGGAGTAACACCAGGCCTTTTGAACGTGTTATGTGTGACAACAAACCGTTCATTTTGCCGCTGACCACGGTGCCTCCACACACGGATTTGTTGGTCATTCGTTGTCCACCAAGACAAAAGTGGGACTCATCACTGAACATAACCTGCTGCTGTTCTGAGTCACTCCATGACAGTCTGGCATGACACCATTCCAGTCTTTGGTGACGTTGACATGGTGCATGTAGTCCTGCGTTGTGCAGCCATCTGCCAGTGCTGGCAGTGATGACTCATGGAGGCCAGCACTGCTCGTAAGCGCATTGTCCGCAATCCTGCCTGTTGTGTCAGTCAGGTACAGTGATGAGGCCCTTCCTTGCCTACGTCACTTGCCCAGTGTGAACATTAAATCATTCGCATGTCTCACAATATCAAACCTACCCACCAAGTTTCATTCCTGTTGGTTTATTACTTATGGGTGCAAGTATTTGTGGAACTGTTTTTTTTGATGGTGAGTGTGATGAGGATATATGTGTATATATATATAGTAGTGCTGAGCGGCAGTTTCCCCCTGCTGTTTGATTCAAGAGCATTCGCCTTTCTTAGTGTAATGTTTCCGTGTCATCTTCTTTGCTGACGCCACATTATTATAATGTTTTGCCGTACCGCCAATCATTACTAATGCACACTTTAAATAGATTAAAGTGGATAGTATGTCCTTAACGTAGTAGTGTAACAGTAATATGCACTTTCAGTAAAGTAACATATGGGAATGTGTACTTGAAGTGAGGTAAAGTTGGGAAGTGTGTTATTTGGATTCTCCAGAACCTCTCACAACAACTGCAGTCCACTCATTAGTGTAATGACACCATGGAATGTGGTATATAATAATAGAGAGAAAGCTCAGTATAGAATGGCTTCGATGTAGACCGTGCCAAATCCAGCTATAGGCTAACGTGATCTATGTTCGATCGATGTTGATTTAATGTCCGTTGTCCATGCATGATGGCATGAACGCAACATTGTGCAATTGGATCAATGTCAGAAATTGAGTTGAAATTGCAAAAATATCATCAATAGAACTTTTTTTCTTTCCATGATGGACATCTCATATGGACAAGTGATAGTTGAGCCCTATTTTCAGAATATTGACTTCATCTAAAGCAATTATCAATGCCGAAATGAGGTTCTCTGCCTAGTGCAGTTGATTTCTAGCTTTGGTCTCCAGATTCAATCCATCTCCTCATTAGCGCATTGAATTAGGTGGATTGCAGCAGAGAAACATGTTAAAATGTGCATGCCCACTGCTTTGCAAATAGTCAGAAACCCTATTTAGGGGACATTGTGCAATTACTCGTGGCAGAAACCCGTCTACTTTCTAAAAACCTTGCTGAGATCATGCAAAAAATTCTCCATCAGTATTCTCCATTACTAAACGGACACACTGTACAAATGGTCAGGTCACCATATATTTATAAGATTGATACTGATACTGATTTCTAAGAGCCCACAGTGACGTCTGTGTCACAAGCCTTTTAAAAGGCTGGAACGTTCCTTATACAGCTTTATCCTTTACTTAAACTCATGGAGTCCCTGAGTGACCTATGCGGAACATCCTGGATGTTGTCACATGACTGTTGATGAACATATGACCTCATTTAGAAAAAGGCGATGTGCTTGGTTAGTGCACGAGACAAAATCAGCTCATTTTAAAAGCTTGTTTTTTGTACCTATAAGGTTCCAACACATTTAGGAGCTCTAATGCATTGATAACATGTTCTATATTACATATACCCATATTCTATATTACATATACCCATTCTGACCCCATTTCTAGAACACAATGATGAAATACAAGTTATGCTGTTGTTGTTGTTGCTACCGGTATTTTGACCTTATAATACTTACAGAAGATGTCATGTGACCTCTGTCACAATAAGACTGATCTTTTATGATCTTATAACTGACCCCTCATAATTTTCCCTTAAGGGGAAATGGGTCTGGGCTCTTATGGGTTAAGATAACAAGGATAGTTTAGTTCAAAAATTCTCAATTTGAGTTGACCTTACATGAAAGTGCTGCCTTATTATAGACTAAGGTTATGTCTATGATTTTGAACACTTTGCTAAACACGTATTTTTAAGCTCAGTTAAATGTTCTCTATATAAACACATACAGTGTTCTGGGGAACTATTTGAGCTCAGTAATACATTTACCTTTTCATTCTTTTTGGTCACAGAAATGTATACGCTCTTATAGTTTTACAATATCATAGCTGTGCCATTTCCTGACCATCAGAGGATCTTGTGTTGGACTCTCAGGGATGCCACAGTCCACTGTGGTCATAAGGGCCAGCTACCTGAAAGCTGACCTGCCTTTTTTTTTTACAGTGCATATGAATCTATCCTGTCTGAAAACAGGTTATTAAAGATGATCTATTTTGCTTTCCCGTTTTTTTACTTTACTTTAGTGTGTTATGTACCTTCTTCTGCATGCAACCTGTCCAGGGTACACACCAGAGGGAGAGACTTGCTCCCACAGAAACTTGTTTTCTCAATGGCCTGAAACACCTTGTTGGAATACCACCCCTTTTCTCTGTTACACAGTGATGTCATCATGTAACATAATCCATATTTCCTGCCTACCAGCAAGCTTGCAATGACCTCACACAACACACAAAGATCCAATACAGAAAAGAACTTACCACTCTGAAATGTCCTGCTCCAGTGTAGCTTGTGAAGGTGGATCAGGTCTACCAACATTACCTGATTTACAGAATTGGACTCAAACTGACACAGCAGAACCAACACCATTGTAAGAATAGCCACAGCAGTGTGAGAGCAGAACTTGAATCAGAATGCTGCTCTGGCCGTTGACCAATCAATGGGAGGCATAATTGAAGCATGTTAATTTGTTCTAATAGACCCCAAAAATAAAGGCTTTAATATTGAAAATGAAAATGAAAAAGCCTCTTTAAGAAGAAAACCAAACGCAACCAAAACGTGACATTACAGTGATAAAGAATAAAACAGGATGTCAGAATAAAAAAGTGAATGTCATATTTATATACACTATAAAGTCTGCTAAATGTGTTTTAACTTTAAAATAACATAAAAAAATTTAACTTAATTTTTTTTTTTTTTACATTTTTTCAAAAGTGTTTGTATATAATCATTAATGGAACAAAACCTTGTGCAGTTAGTAATAGATGTTAATGGAGAAAGTATTTATTCAAAGTCACTTCTGTTGCCCTATTTATCTTGCAATTGAGAGCCACTAGCGATTTCAAATTATGTCAAAAAATGTAAAAAATGACAAAAATTTAATTGATTTTGTTTTGACAGTGACATCATATATACTGCATAAACAAGTTATATACAGTATATGGTATATTTACTCCTCAGTGGCCGAGTTCAAACATTTCTCTGTGTACACCCTCATGCTCTCTTTTATCTTTGCCACACATGACACTCGGTAGCATATTAATAATTGCAACAAATACAGATTTATCTTAATATTACTTACACAGTCTTTAAAAACATTGCTCGTTGTTGCCTGCCTCACTGTGCTGTCTTGGAAAACCGCATTACCTTTGCACATAAATTAAAATAAGAACATAAAAGGTTGTTATAAAGTCTCCCTTTTTGATGTCTGAGTGATAAATAATAGATACATTACGCTTTTGCAAGATATGCTCTTTCAAGTTTGGAGACAGGATAAGGGGCTCTAATATATGCAGTACATTACAGGGGCTTGTACTGCCTTTGGTGTACACACACACACACACACACACACACACATATGCCCTGCGTGCATACTTTATATTCGTGTTAATGACTTTAATGGCCTCATCTGTTCCACTTTAATATGAATTAAAGAGTTAGAAAGCTGAGCTGGTTTCTGAGGTGAAGATCAAAATGTTCTGGGTCAGGCAAAACACAGCTCAAGAGAGTGTGAGTGCGAGTGTGTGTGTGTGTGTGTGTGTGTGTGTCTGTGTGTGTGTGTCTGTGTGTGTGTTCATAGATTCTCTTACTGCAACTTATCACTTATCATCACTATCATCACAGAACCTTGAATGATAGATAGATACGTGAGCCTAAGGCCACCATGCTCCATGCCGAGCATTGGTTAGGAGGGGTATAAAGCCCTGAGTTGGGGAGCAATGGAACTGAATTCTCTGGAGTGATGAAGCTCCATTCCAAAGCTTCGAGATTAGTGTAACTGTTGTGATCCAGAACTACCCAGAACATCCAACATCAGCACCTGACTTAATGCTTTTGTGACTGATAGGAATCATAGCAATGTTCCAACATCTAGTGTAAAGCCTTCTCAGAAGAGTAGAAGCTGATAAAGCAACAAAGGTGGAATAAACCCCCTACTAATACCCTGGATTTAAGAAGAAACTTTGGGCCCAGCAGGTGTCTACAGACTTTCGGACACACTGAATAGATAGATGCACTCTACAGAGGAGGAATTTTAAAGGAGCACCTTTATGGGAGACAGAAAACATTCCCTTAAAGTGTGTTAGTGTAATGTAATGTACGTTTGGACCGTTTCTGTTGGTCCATTCATTGTGAAATGCTCTAATACTATGAAGGGCAGGTGGCTTTTTTTTTTTTTAAATACCGTAGAAGAATGAAGTTCGATTTTGACATGGCAGCGATGATACAGCTACTATATTATGGGACATGAGTAAAAGTATGCAGGAGTTTCAGGAGTTTCCAAAGTTGGAGCTGTAGAGAAAATGTGAGAGACTCCAACCATGCAAGACCTAGTAGACTGCCAAAACTGTCACCATCAGATAAACTGTACCCACAGTTTTCTTGTTTTATGGATAGCTGCACTCTCGCTTCAGATCTGAAGGATCCGCTGGTGATTCTGTCCATCCTTCCACTGTGAGAAGACAACTCAATGCTGGATGAGTCTGGATGTGTAGCTGTCAAGAAGCCCTCACTGAGAAAAGGAAACAGACAAAAGAGATGAATATTGCCACATCAAACACTGAAGCTGCTGGTGTTCTCAGCACAATGGGCTGACCACCCCAGACACCCCAGAGTGGTCTCTGACATTTGCTCAGTATTGTATGTAGAAAAAACAGATACTACTTTCTATCCTATGCTTAAAGATCTTGCCGACTACATCGTTTTTTTTTCCTCTCTCTGTCCTGTATTCTCTTTCTTACCTTCACTCTTACCTAACCCCCCACACTCTAACAGAACCTGATCTGTGTGGTTAGTCCTCCTGTTCTCCTGGTGCTGTATTATAATTGGTTCTCCATTGATTTAATACTCATCTTTCACTCGTTGCTGAAACACACTTCCTGTTTCATCGGCCCTGTCTGGGACCAGACAGGCTGTGTCCGCTGACCACCCCTCTCACTGTATGTTTGGGCTGAGGAGGTGATTGCGGTGGTGGTGGTGCGTGTTTTAGCGCAGTAAGCCAGGTGTGTGTGTGTGGTCAGCAGTAGGGACATAAAAACGGATTGACAGTTCACCCTTTACTTGCCGTGATTTGAGAATGCTAGTTTAATTCTAATATTATCCACTGATCTTATGCTAAGCCCTTATGCTAAGAATGTGTTTGTTTACTTGTTTATTGTTTGGGGGAAAGGCTGTCGAGCTGGTCTTCCCTGGTGGCATGTGTCGTAAGGTACTGTTTAGCTACTGTAGGGATAGCCTCTTGGTGTAGCATCGGCTTATTTAACAAATCATGTCAGTGATAAGCTTAAAGGGGCAATGTGTCAGATGATGCAATCTGTCAAATTCATACTCTGCACAGTCCCTCCTTCTCCCTTTTCACTCCTCCCCCCATTTACTTACTGTCTCAGCCAGTGGTGCAATGATATTTCTTGATGGAAAGAAACAACCAGACTGATCTGTTGCCCCTTTGCTGAATTAGTTATTCTGCACATGTTCTTTTTCCTTCTTCTTAGCTCTATCCGTCATTCCAGTGTTTATCCCTTTTGCAATCTGGATTCTGCAAACGCAAACCACAATCTTGTAGGCTAGCTGACTGGCTAAGCTAGCACACCGACTGAACGTTTCTGTAGATCCTTTGGCATTTGGCACTGGGGAAAAGCAGAATCGTCCAAGTGTTACAGCAGTTCTCTTCAGCAAGATCCAAATTTAGATCGTTAGTACTTCACAAAAGTTTGTTAGTACTTCACAGAAGGCTGCTGTCCTACCTTCCTACAGTCCTAGGTATATTTGAACCTCAGTGGAGTGTTACTGGTGCTATAGCTAACATTAATAGCACAGAGAGACTTTTCAAGGTTACTGTCTGCTACAAGCTGTTGTGTAGCGTGAACATGCCTTTTATTGCTCGGAGATTGTGAAATAAAATTAAATTAGCAGGGAAAACAGCACAGTTTGGATGTTTGCTGGCTTGCCAGTTAGCTGAACGAGTGCTACTTTGTCCTGCTTCAGCTCATTTTTCTGGTGTGAAACAATGGAAATTGCCAGATGTTAGCAAGTGCCTTGAAAGCCACTAAAAGTGCCACTAAAGTAAAGCTACGGTAGTAACAAGGGCCGCTCGTTCTCTATTCTTAAGCTGGAAACCTCAGTGGAGAGGATGATGCATATACCAATGAATGAACAAGTATCTGATTAATAAGAGCTGAAAACTAACAGCACAATGTTTGCTCTAGGATCCAGGTTAGTCCTCCCCGTTTTATGATTGGCTCTCCTGTCAAAATGGACCCATCATCAACTGAGCTAATACAGTAAAGAGTAACATTTCTCAAGACAGTCTACAAAGAGCAAGGGCAGAAAAAAAACTGATCCGTGGCAGAATGAGCAGAGCCCACGGAATCTGTATCCTGCCATGGAATAAAGCCGGAATTCTCGAGCAGAAAATGCACCTCTGTCTGAGCGCAGCCTTATGGTGCAATTAGACAGCAGAAGTCATATTGCTCTCTACATTTCCTGTAAGGTACTGCCATCTGTCAGCACACCGGCATGCGTCATATGCACATTGTTTTTTTTTTTACATTTCGCATCATCAGCAATTAATCTCTGTTCATTTGAATTGTTGCTGCTGTAGTGGTGGTGTTTACGGATGTGTATGCTTAGTGTGTGTGCATAGGATATGTTTGTGAATGTCTCCCCCTCATTAACTCGCATCACTTCTTTTCTTATTTGCTCATCTCATGTGTGATGGCCTCGATACCTGCAGTTCATTGCCCGTAATTTAGCTTTCTGAGGGAAAAAAAGAGGAGAATTCTGGGTGTGAATTAGCCGGAAGTTATTTTCAATTAGTTGAAAGCAAAGTCTCATTTACGTGTAGGTGTGAAAGAGAGAGAGAGTGCCGGAGAGAAAGACAGAGTACAGTTTTTTAATAATTTTTCAAATCATAAGGAGACTCAGTAAAGAAATTATGTCTTGATTGTTTGAGGCTTTGCTCTCGATTGAGCGTGAGTGTGTGTATGTGCATATGTGTGAACGCCGCTGCCAAAACTTCTGTGCCGCCTCTTCAAGAAGTATGCCGGTCCCTCCTCTAATCTGGAGTCATTACATTAATTGGTCATTAAGGGAAATGGGCCGAAACGAAAGTGGAGAAAGAGATGGAGAGAGAGAGAGGAAGAAAGAGACAGAGAGAGAGAGAGAGCAGTGTTTTCCCCCTCTGCGAGGCCTCGCTCTGAGGCCGTCACACTCAGCCTCTGCAGACGAGGCTTATTTATGGAGATTAATTTGTTGACTGGCTCTTGGAGTCTCTCCGGACGCTGTTGTTTCTCTGTCCTTTTTTTCCCATTCTGCGCAAGGACCGCAAACCCCAGCCCTGAAGTACACTCTGTTCCAACACCGCACATCCAATCTGTGAGCAAACTAGCTTACTAGGCATTACTAGGCAACACATAGCGGTCATGGTCCAAGTGATAGACTTCAAAGGAGTCTCAGCATAATCACTACAATAGGGCTTTCCTGAATACCAATTTTTGGGCTCCGGAGCTTCGGCAGTAATCAACAATGAAAATTTGTAGCTTCGCCCTGAACTGAGAAATCGTTCCGGAAATCTGTGTCCCTCCACATCTCGTACAGTGGATCATTTGTCCTTACACAGCATCTGTCCGTCTGACCAGGGCAGCTACCTGCTTTCCACTTAGAGCATTGCTATGCCTACAGCATGGCTTCGCTCTGTCTGCCAGGCCCACCTGCATCATGCAGTGTTGTAAGCAGTCAAGGTTTTGAAATAGAAGAAATGTTTATGTAGGGCTGCATTCGCACAAGGACTTTTATGTTGAAAAGCCTGAATACTGGTGGAGTGGTGGGTTTTTCAAAGTACAGCAGGGGGCTGTGTTTTTAGCTGTTATCCCTGAAAAGGTGCAGAATTTCTTCATACACTCTTGCTTTCATTGGCTGTCTGTCCTTTAATGGCGTAATGGGAGCAGAACCTTCAACATGACTGACAAGAGGTTGGAATACGTTGTTGGGAAAGTGCTGCTTCTGCGTCCTCCAATGTTGGACTGATTTGACACAATGCTACATTGACTATCACCAGTACAAAGTGGTATTATAAGACAGGACAGAGTGGAGCTAGCTGGTTAGCATGCTAACTTTGTAGGCACTGTAACACTATGCACAGATGCTCTAATGTCCTGTCAAAACTGTATATACATTTATATGCCTCAAAGGTGCAATATGTAAGATTTGTAATTTCAGACAGCGCAAAATGAATTACAATTATCTTCAAAATGTGAAGAAACCTTATTAGCCCAATGCTGATGGGATTTCCTTATATGTTGTGTCCTTTAATGGTGTAATCAGAGCAGAAGCCCTGTATATTTGTTTATTTATTACAGTATTAAATATAATATATAATATAATAAGCTGAATATACCCAAAGTGTATGCAAATAGCTGGTAACACAACCTTTGCAGATATGTCTTCTTACCTAATTGAAAAGGAACAATGAAAAGCTAACACTGAATCTCAAGAGAAAGAATTCTAACAAGCAGTGTATATGCTGCATATATTGAATATAATGAATGGGTGAGTGAATGTCTTATACTGTACCGAACTCAGTCACTCTTTTTCCCCTCCAAGAGTGTGTGTGTGTGCGCGTGCACGCGTCTCGGTGCTTGCATGCATAAATCCAAATCATTCTGCTGCCATCCCCACCCCTCTTCCTGATGATCTAAACAATGCATGAAGCTTTCAAAAGCTCAAGCGCTGAACCACTTAGCGAATGAATATTTTACACTCTGATCAACTATGCAGGGCCTATGCCGTTTGACTCTGGCCTCTCTATCTCTCTCGCTTCCTCTCCCTGTCTCTCTCCCGCTACCTCTCTCGCTTCTCGTTTGTTGGTCAGAGCCTCATAGCTGGGGTGGCGTGGGATGTGGTCTCTTTTTGAAAACTATAAAAAGAAAAAAAAGAAAAGGCTTGTCTGTGCTTCTCCCTCTATTCAGTCCTGCCCCAGATCCGAACCATCCCAGTTTTCTTTTCCCTAACCCTAATCAGCATCCGCCTCATTGTAGCGTCCCCATTCCACAGTTCAAAATAAAGCCTTTCTGTTTTCAGAGACAAACATCCTGGTAGACGTTTGCACGTATTAGCGTACACTGAATTAAAGTGCTATCTTGCCATAATGTTCTCACCACGCTTGGGCTGTACTGACTAGCTCACCAAACGGTGAGAGCGCAGCCTCCCTACAACTTTAGAGGAAATACCAATTAGCTATATATCAGTTGACTCTGATTGAAATATCTCACTGACTAATGGAAATTTGTTTGCGGGTAAATAAGTGAACATATATCGTTTGAATTAATGTTACACATGTATCTGGTCTTCCTCCTTCAAGTGTCCATCATTCATATGTGCTGGTGCACTAAACTCTATGGTGTTTGTCATCTGTCAGGTCATCAGAGCAGGAGAGAGAGTAATGGCGCTCTAAGTCAGAGGTCAGTAGGCTGTGGGTAACTGATACAGTAGGTGGTGGGTCACTGATGGATTATTGGTCATGGTGTCACAGAAGAAGAGAGATAAATTGCACACTCAAATAGTCAAATACAGCATAAGTCGGATAAAGGTGATATATATAAAAGCTCGCCAGACAAAAAAATGTCACCTGTGACTGAAACGTACCTAAAAGCGCGTAACGTTATAATTAACATTATATCAGCATTAGATCCAGCTCTGATTTCTCCTTTATTGTCACCTTGAGTACTGTGTCTTTTAGCCACCGCAGTAACATAAGTACGCATGGTCAGTTTGTACTAATGGGCTGTGCATTGGCCAGGCATTGTCACTTGGGTCCGCCTACTTGCCTTGAGTATGTTTCTGGCCTTACCTTAGTCTTCAGTGGTCAAGACCCCATAGGACCATCGCAGAGCAGTGATGGATCAGTCTCAGTAATGTAGTGACACAGAAGTGGTGGTGGTGTGTTAGTGTGTGTTGCGCTGGTGTGAGTGGATGACGCACAGCAGTGTTGCTGGAGTGTTTTTTTGTTCCACAGCAAAGTCACTGATGCTTGATGGTCAATCCTGGTGGCTAAGCAACAGAGCTAAGCAGTGACAGGGAGGTGAGGTTTGTGGCACAGGCGTCCGCATGCCACTCGTGGTTCTCGTCGTCTTGCCTCCATCTCTCATGGCTATCAATGTCCTTCTGCTGCTCCTTGTGGCTGATGGCTTCCCCTCGCTGTCTCTGACAGCTGTTGTCAGGATGTAAGATTTGGGTAGCACCCTCCCGCCACCTCTCCTGGCTCTTATTGGTGCCTGAGGGAGATGCACCTGGACTATGAGTAGTTTAG
>CM067475.1:41135584-41152343 GCA_034552555.1 Semaprochilodus insignis | reverse complement strand
CTCTCTCTCTCTCTCTCTCTCTCTCTCTCTCTCTGTCTGTGTGGCTGACGTCTGACATGCACTTAATGGACTCTGCCATGTGAAACAAGTGCCTCTGGTTAATTACTTAGCCAAAGTCCTGTCCTGCTGTATTACAAATAGACAAAATCTGTCTTTCTCTTTCTCTTTTTCTTTTGCCTTCCTCTTTTTCTTTCTCTCTCCCTCTCTTCACCCTTTCTCCCCTTCTCTCTATCTCCCTCCCTCCCTCTCTTCTTTCCTTCCCTCCCTCCATCCCTCTCTTTTCCCTCCCTCCATGTCTCTCCATCCCACCCTCTCTCCCTCCCTCTCTCTTCCCCCCTTTCTCTTACTTTCTCTTTCTTTCTCTTTTGTTCTGTTTCCTATTTCATTTCTCTCACTTTCTTTGTCTTGCTTGTTTTCTCTAGCTCTTTCTCCAGGTGTTTTAGTCTTCTATCTTGTTTCCATTTGCTTTATTGTTCTTGTATTGTGCTTTCTTTATTTTCAGGTCTTTTCTCTTTTTCTCTTTCTTTCCTTCTTTATTTCTTCCTTTCTTTCTGTCTTTCTTTGTCCAATTGTCCCTATTTATTTTTCTCCCTCTGTCAGATTATTTATCAGATGAGAAACAAATACAGAATCACAAATCACAGAAACAAATATGTGTGTGTCTGAACTATCGTGTTGTGTGTGAGTCCTGCTGGGGTAAGAAAGTAGGAAAGTGGGTTTAGAACAGTACAAGAATTAAAGTGTGGGTTTAGAGGGGTAAGAGTGGGGTTAGAGGGTAAGACAGTGGACAGTGGGTAAGAGATTAGGCTCGATGCGGGTAGAAGGGTAAGAGAGTAGGCTTGTTGGGGTAGAGGGGTAAGAGAGTAGGCTCAATGGGAGTAGAGGGGTAAGAGAGTAGGCTTGATAGGGTAGAGGGGTAAGAGAGTAGGCTCAACGGGGTAGAGGGTTAAGAGAATAGGCTCAATGGGAGTAGAGGGGTAAGAGAGTAGGCTTGATGGGGGTAGAGGGTTAAGAGAGTAGGCTTGATGGTGTAGAGGGGTAAGAGAATAGGCTCGATCGGAGTAGAGGGGTAAGAAAGTAGGCTCGATTGGGGTCGAGGGGTAAGAGAGTAGGCTCGATGGGAGTAGAGGGGTAAGAGAGTAGGCTCAGTGGGAGTAGAGGGGTAAGAGAGTAGGCTCGATGGGAGTAGAGGGGTAAGAGAATTGGAGAGAGGGTTCAGAGCACTGAGAGAGTTAGGAAAGGGGAGTTAGAGGGGTAAGAGAGTAGGTTCAGTTGGGTAGAGGGTTAAGAGAGTAGGCTCAATGGAAGTAGAAGGGTAAGAGAGTAGGCTCGATGGAAGTAGAGGGGTAAGAGAGTAGGCCCGATGGAAGTAGAGGGGTAAGAGAGTAGGCTCGATGGAAGTAGAGGGGTAAGAAAGTAGGCCCGATGGAAGTAGAGGGGTAAGAGAGTAGGCTCGATGGAAGTAGAGGGGTAAGAGAGTAGGCTCGATGGGAGTTAGAGGGGTAAGAGAGTAGGCTCAGTGGGGGTCGAGCAGTAAGAGAGTGGGATAGGGGGATAAAAGAGCAGGAGAGTGGGGGTAGATGGTAAAAAGTCTGTGGAGTTTTAGTCTCAATGGAAAGAGAGTGATAAAAGACACCCTGCTGCCTCAGCTCTCTCAGCCTGGATACTTTACAGAGAGAGAAAGAGCAGCTGGGAAGAAAGATGAGCGAGGGAAGGAGAAGAGATGGGAAATATGTATTAGAATGTGTGAGAGAGGGATGAGAAACAGAGCAGCTGGGGGAAAAGAGTGATGAAACAAAAGAGGGAGAGAGAGAATGTGAGACACGAGAGCGCAGAGAGAAATAGCAAGAAAAAAAAGCAGCTGGGACAAAGAAGGTGCACAAACGATAGCAGAACACAGAGTGTGTATGTGAGACAGTAAGAGAGTGTGAATGTGAGAAGGAAAGAGTGAAGAGAGAAAGAAAAAGACTTCAGTCATTAAAAATCAAACATTAGAGAAGTGGGTTAAAGCTAATTTGAATATCTGTCACACAACAACAACACAAGAGTTCAGCCATGTCTGTTTTAATTTAATTAATTATTACTGAATCACTGTAGACTACATATGTTTGGAAGTGTAGTCTGTTCTGGATTGGTTTAATATATACAGTCACCCTTTTAAACCTGTTCTAAGGCATCATCTTAATTGAATACCTCTAAAAATAGATATTAGACATTTTATGACCTTACATTTTTATTTATTTATTTTCAGACTTTTTTAAGGATCCGTGTCATAAGACTTTAATGCTTTTAGCCTACAGAAAAAAAGAAAATGGACTATTTTGTGAGGACCGTTGTAATCCATTACTTTCCGCTTCTGGTGTATTTGCCATGCAGCAAAGGAGAAACACAGCCTTTTGGGCAACCCATCATTTTCTCACCAATCAATATCAATAAGGAGTTCTGATTACGCTGGTGAAATGGAGATTGCATGCAGAAATGGAGAGGGCAGCGAAGGTTTCCAATCGCTAAGTCTTGCTCTTTTGTTTCCTGGTGCAGTGCAGGAATCACTTGTTTTCCTTTTTTCACAGCCTCACATTCCTATCAGAGGTGACTTATTGTATCAGATATGTTGTGTTTCTGAGAAAATGTATGGCTGTAATATTAAGCCCAAATACAGGCTATGTACTCGCTGGCCACTTTATTCTAAATTTGTTTTTCAACGTTCCATCCACTTTTTGAGATTCGCCTATGTGCTAGGGGCACTAAGTATATCTACCTTTACAGACTGTAGCCCGTTTGTTGCTGCACAATTCATCAGCCCCTCTTTATTCCACAGGACTGCTGTTGTCCAGACATATTTTTAGATTGTGGACCATTCTCAGGCTGTTGCACAGATAAACATCAGGGGGTTCTTGAGCCCATGCCCCCTCTCCTTCCGTCTGTGCAGGTGTCCTCTTGGTTGTAATGTATAATGACTATTTACATCACCTTTGTCATTCTTAAAAAAATGTTTCAGGCTCGGCCTCCCCTGGAAATCAAGCTCTTGTGCACCCTCTCTGGTGCAGTACCAACATCCATTGGGTCTCTTCAGTAACTCCAACTTCTAATGCACCACTACAGCACTGGAAAGCTCAGCACTGATAATCTCTTCTTATTCCAAGTGTCCAGTTAGACACTTTCCGACAATAAGATTGATATTTTTCTGCTCCACTTTAAGTGATGTATGTTCTGGGGCATTCAGGCACCAGAATGTAACTGCTGTACTGTTTACAGCAGGACAGAAATTTTGATAAAGATAGTTCTAGATTAAAAATAGGTATTTGAAGTTTCTAAAAGACATTCAGACCTTCATAGACGTTTTACCTTGTTGCAGGTTCACAGCGACTCCTTCTGTAGATAAGCCTGGTGCCACCGCTGTTTCATATTTCTAACAACCCACTGATTAGGCTTCCGGTCGTGTTCAGAGTCGATGTCATATCTAGAATGTCCAGAAGGCCTAGCATGATATTTGATCTCACGGAATTGGTCCCACCTATTGGAAATCAAAACGTAATTGGTCAATCCCTCTGTCACTTTATAGTTATGCTGATGCAAAATCCAACACGTGAGGACTTCTGTTTAGCTCCTGAACTCCTAACCAATAAGAGGGCTCACTTACCCATACCTACCTCGATACCATGGAGAAAAAACAAATCCTGAAAGAACATCCTGAAATTGAACCCTTATGTTTCCATCCAGAACTCCATGATGAAGCAGGAGTAGTACTGTCATACTGGCATAATACTGTATCACAGATATGCATTTTTAAGTTTCCCGATATCACACATTCTCAGTGCCTTCATCATATACTGTATCATCCCGTGCTTACTGACTATATATCATTATGTTGAACACTAGTCTAGTCAGTGTCACTGCTCAGTTGAGAGGAGATCGCCACCCAGAAATATCTAGACAAGCCGCATCTCTCTGTGGCTCATGCTTTGCCTCTTAACACCAGTAGTCCAGCCTGTATGATTCAGTAATGGTGGAGGATTACAGCAGCAGAGTTTGAGTTTCAGACTAAGCTGGAACACTTGCTGTTTATTAGAGATGGTGCAGGCGTGGGTTACGACCAGCCATTAGCTTTAGTGGAAGAGGGAAGAGGGAGAGAAATGGTGTGTGTGTGTGTGTGTGTGTATGTGTGTGGGTGTGTGTATATGTGTCTGTGTGGGTGTGTGTGCATATGTGAGCATTTTATGAGACAACTTGTGGTTATGGGGCAATCCTGAAAGCGCTAACCCACTTAGAGTTCTGTTACACTCAGCAATACTGTTTATAAGAGCAGCTCTCTTTCTCTCTCTCTCTCTCCATTCTGCCATCTATTGTTCTTTCTCTTTGTTGTCTCTCTCTATTTAGTGAATTCAGCTACTAATAACCCTTTTTCACGACAGCCAATTCATTTTTTCCATCATTAATTCTGATGGAAGATATTTCAGTTGAAATGATTTACAAAGCCAGAAGTGAACTGGATTTTCAGCTTTGTGGGTGAGTGAGAAATTGCTGTTTACTGTGGCAGTACACACATTATTGATGTCAAGACAGCGGTCGCTGTGCTATCCGTTTTCTCAGCTAGTCCGTCTACCCGGAGAGACGTGAATTGTTTACACAGCATAGGATCCTCACTTCTGATCTTTCGCCCCTCATTGCTCACTTGCATCTCAATACAGAGTCTTATTAATCAGTTTACAGAGCTACAGTTAAAATATTCACTAATTATTTTCACTAAAAATATCAGAAACGATTTCCATTCCACTGGAGGAATAGCCACTCGGCTGCCTGCTGAAAGAGGCTATGGTGCACAGATCTCTGACACAGGTGTTTAGCTGCACATATACAGATGGTATATTATCTTCATGAAAACAATTGAGACCATCTGGAGCAGCTGCACATGAGCCTAAGGTCAGCATCGGTTAGATATACGGCCCTCAGGTAGTATACAGCCCCCAGTGCTGGGTTGTGGAACAGAAGAACTGCATTCTCTGGAGTGGGATGAGTTGGAGTGATGTTCGTGATCCAGATCAGTACCTAACATCACAAAGGCTTTGGTGACTGAATACAGTCAAAACCTCACAGTAATGTTCTAACATCTAAGGCCTTTTCAGAAGGGTAGAGGCTGTTACTGCGTTAAAGGGGGCATAATGCTGTTGAGTTTTGAAGAAACGTTGGTTGGACAAGGAGGTGTAAAGTGTATCCCTCTCTCTCTCTCTCTCTCTCTCTCTCTCTCTCTCTCTCTCTCTCAGTAAAGTGGCATTTCCAATTTCCATTCTTCAGATTGCCTCCTTGGTCCTTTGTGTGTAGAATTGAATTACGCTGAAAACGCTCTGATTGATCCTTCCCAAGTGCAAGTGCAGTAGCGTTTCAGTCTTTAAGCCCATCCTGCCAGATTCCCCAACTCAGAGCACTGCTGTTTAATGGAGATGTTTCAGAACCAGTGCACGAGAGAAAGGGGATAGAGAGAGCAAGGGAATGAGAGAGAGAGAGAGAGTGAGCGAGAGAGAGAGAGAGAGAGAGAGAGAGAGAGAGAGAGAAGGAAAGATGTTTGATGTAGTTTCTGAGGATTATGCCTAAACTCAAGTGCTGATATCAGAGGCTTCTCCAGCTGTAACACACACTGCTCCCTCCCTGTTTTTCTTTTTCTTTTTTATTCTTTTTAGACTTTTACACTGGGTTGTAAGCCTGAAAGTGACTTTCCTATGAGGTTTCTTATATTCTGTTACATATCATTATCTATAGAAATGTTTACAGTACAAACGATATTCAAAAGATACGCTTCAGGTTTGTCCATGTTTATAGATAACATAATGTCACACAGCCTCAGAAACCAAACAAGCAAGTCTTTCTGAAGGTGTTTTAAAGTGTGTATCAAGGGAATTCGGTTAGAACTTAATTGCTGAAAACTCTCAAATCTGAGAACCAGGTAGCACCAAGTGTGGAGTTAGACCGTTAAACGGCTTTTCATCATTTTTGTGTTAAGGACACACTGGAGCCGTACTTAGCAGGACCCCTTTCCTAATACTACACCGTTTAAACCTAGAGTTGATTAGCATTAGCTAGGTCAGGCCCTAGTGGCAACCTATCACACTGCAAACCCCAGCTCCAGTTGTACAGACACCTTTCCAAATCAGACAGCACCTGCTTTGTTACCTTCAGTTAGGCTAACAATGCTATCAGTAGTTAAGCCTACCTGTCTTAGAGACCATGAAAGGTAAGCAAGCTGTGTCTCTGGGTGTTACATTCGAATGACTGTTTTACAGAATAGCGCTAACAGACGACAGGCTACTACTACTACTTCACTAGCTACGCCTTGCCGAGAGAAAAACAGCAGACTGAGAGAAACAAGATTGATTCTCAGGTAGCTCAGTGTCCCCTGGCTTTAAACTGGATTCTGGTTCTGGTGGTCCCAACATGTATGGGTGTACAAGTTAAATTAAACTGCTAGATGGAGCCTTCATTTTTCAGGTTATGGTGGTATTTGACATTTGAGAGAGGCAGCACCTTTTCTGTGATTGGGCGTGGCTTCAGCAGACACCCACAGTGTTTTAAGAGCATTGCTTATTTTTTCACAAATTTGCAATTTTATTTACAGCGATTTTATTAATCCTACAGATTAATAACACAGTTTTTTGTGGTGTGACAAACTCAGAGCACATATTTCTTTCTGCTTTACATAAACATTACCAAATTCTGCACAGTGTGAGGCAATGCTAAGATACAATATTTGATTATACTGATTAAAAATATCTGAAATTATTTCCATTTGGCTGGAGGAACAGCTACTCAGCTGCTGGCCAAATAAGGCTATGGTGCACAGATCACTGACACAGGTGTTTAGCTACACATATACAGCCGTATATTATCTTCATGGAAACAGCTGCACATGAGCCTAAGGTCACCATGCTCAATATTAAGCATCAGTTAGAGGAGTATACAGCCCCCGAGTGCTGGGGTATGGAACAGAAGATCTGCATTCGCTGGAGTGGGTTGAGTTAAAGTGATGCTCTTGATGTGAAGGACAATGCTAATTAGTGTACATTAGTGGAGCCTGTTAGATAAATTAGCTAGGTAGCTCCAAGGTAAAACTAAATGGTTTTAGTTATGGGCTATAGCTCAGACACTTCAGACTTGGTTCATTGGCTATAGATTGGGCAGAGGTTGGCAACGTGTGGCTCCGGAGCCACATACGTTTACTTTGCAGTAAAATAGTGCTTGACAGTTAAATAAAGCTTAGCTGCGCGTTCAAATGCAGTTTTTAAACACTGACATTAATGTTTAACTGCTATTTAACCTTTGACCCTGAAGAGTGATATGCAGGCTGCTGGTCACATAGCAGCGCAATCAATGCTAACACAACTAACAGGTAACGATACATCAAAGAAGAGAAAATTACTGCAGCGATAATAATATCCAGAAGAAATATTTCCTGAACTTGTAACTTATATTATATTATATTATATTATATTATATTCTACTATGTTTTTAGCCTATGCTAGGATATTAGCACATACAGAAACATACAGATATGAAACGGTACACCGATAAAATGGACCCAAAATGGTTTGTTTTTTGATGAAACGGGACAAAATGGCTCTTCTTAATGTTTGGCTTGCAGACCCCTGAGATAAGGGGTAAAGACAAAACTGTATAAATGTGACTTTTGGGTTAGCTAGTGTTTCTACAGTTGCTGACTCTCTCTGTTCTGTCTCTCCCTCTCTCTCTCTGCCATATTGACACAACTATATTTAGTTCTAGAATTGCCCGAGCAAGATATGCCAACATTACACTTAAAAAAGAAAGTATTAATTCATTCCTATAGGATAGTAAAGTTAAATATTAATGTAGAACTATGGGAGGAAATGGCAAACAGTAATTATTGAAGAAGAGAGAATGAAATAAGGACATTTTACAAGACGTCTGCCTCTCTCTCTCTCTCTCTCTCCCTCCCTCTCTGTCCTCGATCCTGCTCCTCTTACCCATTTCTGAAACAGTTGTGTTGTTCACAACAGCTTCTTGGCCTGGATTCAGTAGCTTTTCCTTTTTACTGTACAGAAAAGACTTGAAAAGGGGGACGTCCTCCCTGCGGCAGCATTACACTTAACACTTAGAAGCTTTAGGCTTCTGCTTTTTCTAACCCGTGTGTTTCTTTAGCTCACTTTTGTAAACGGTCTTCAAGCTGCTTTACTGGCTTCACCACATTATCTTACGGTGGAGCTACAGTTTTAAACCTGTGATGGCTTACTATTGTTATAAAAGGCTATTAGAGCTAAGCCTATCAATTCAAGTCAATATACTGTCAAAACCTGCTCAAATTGTTTTCCTAAATACTACCTGCTAGCTTCCATATGGGATTCTAATAGTTTGTTAACTAGAATTATCAACAGAATGTGAGGGAACAACAGTTGTAACTGTATGACAAAGACATCTATGTATCATGTTGTGGAGAAATCTGCTGAAGTTAGCATGCTAACCAGCTAGCCCCGGCACATCCTGCCTCATAACACCACTTTTTGTGGCAATACTGACTCACTGTGGAGTCCAGTCCCCACATGAGTGTAAGAGGAAGAAGCCCACCTGCTATCTGTGAGAAAACACATGCAAAGAAAAAGAGTGAACATTGGCGTTGTCTCCACTGCTGGATAAATAAAGGGATGAAGTTTGATAAACTTGCAAGGTTTCCCCAGACTAACTAAGTAAATAAGAGAAGAATGAAGAGGGGGGAGTGACGAATTGTGGAGGATGAATTTGACAGACTGCGTCAACTTGCATATTGTTCCTTTAAACACGGACTTTGGCAGCCTTTAAAAGAGTGACTTTACTTGTGACAGACATATTAGCATAGTTTTATCTTGTAACAGTTTCACAGTTGCTCTTCCAGTAGAGAGCTTGGTGTAGAGGTGCCATCACTGTATTCCACTTCTAACAATCCACCAACTAAGGCTGCCGCTCATATTCACTCTCAGTGACGTGTCCAGGACTTCCAGAAGGGTTAAAAAGGCATCTTTTTCTTCCAGAATTGGTGCCACCATTGGAAATAAAAAAATTGATGAAGTTGATTCCTCTGTCAGATATATGTAATTATGCTAATGTATTATGAGACCTCTAATGTGTTAGGAGCTCTCAAATAGGATAGCATGCTTAGCCACATCTACCTTGATACCTCATATCGATTTTCTGATTGGTCAGTTATTCCTAGACGAAGTGTAATTTAACCAGAGGTTTTCAAACTTCTGCATATGACAGTAAATTATGGTGGCGTTTAAAATGACAACGGCATCTGATTCCACTTCATTCTAATTAAATCTCAAACATGGCGTGTAGAGAAGCAGCTTAGCATGCTACAGCATCACACACCACAGCACAGGCTCACCAAAGCTCTGCTAGACTCAAATCCGAGGGAGAGACCAGATGTTGTGTGTGTGAAGTTGTTAGCTAAGTTAACTTTAACTCCACTATACTGTTCTTATTAGCACTAGAGGCTCGGATTAGCTTTACCGCTCAGGCTAAAACTGCTTTACAAACCACAACACAGATTTGATTTGGGCTCACTGATGGTTCATTCATGCATGTTTTAGCAGGCAGAAAAAGGCAGAGAAAGACTTGTGGAGGATGAGTGCTTTAAGGAAGGATCGGTACTCATCTCCAGTAAAGATAATGAGAGCAGTATGATATTAAAAGGTAGAGTGGATTAAGATAAAACACAATTCTCTTCTCTTCTCTTCTCTTCGCTTTGCTTCTCTTCTTCTCTATACTCATCCTTTCACTTCTTCACTATTGTATTCTTTTTCTTATCCCTCTTCTACCTTCCTCTCCTCTACCTTTTTCTCTTCTCTTCTCTTCTCTTCTCTTCTCTTCTCTTCTCTTCTCTTCTCCTCTATATTCATCCTTTCACTTCTTCACTATTGTATTCTTTTTCTTATCCCTCTTCTACCTTCCTCTCCTCTACCTTTTTCTTTTGTCTTCTCTTCTCTTCTGTATTCTTCTTGTCTTTTTCTCTTCTCTTCTCTTCTCTTCTCTTCTCTTCTTCTCTATACTCATCCTTTCACTTCTTCACTATTGTATTCTTTTTCTTATCCCTCTTCTACCTTCCTCTCCTCTTCTCTTCTCTTCTCTTCTCTTCTCTTCTCTTCTCTTCTTGTCTTTTTCTCTTCTCATTCTCTTCTGTTTTCTTTTCTTATTTTTTTCTCCAAACTTCTCTTTTCTTTATAGGTCTTTACCTATAAAAGTCTTTTCTTTTCCTTGTTGGTCTTCTTCTCTTGCTCTACCACACAGAAGGTAAACCCAGATGTTTAGATGATGGTGTTGAGTTTTATGTGTTTGCACGCTTGTGTGGTAGCTGAAAGCTCCCATCTTCCCGCCATAAACCCCCTCAGAGCGGAACATGCGAGGACATTTCACTAATAGATGTCCACGCCTGCAGAAATCCCCAACTGCTGTGTCTCACCTCCATTAGCTCCTATAGGCCAGCGAGCTGTGATCGGCCTCATTTCCCGCCCATAAACCCTCTCCGGTCTCAAGTCTCCGGCGTCGAAACTGCCATGGCTACATCCCGGAACAGCCATTAGTGCACCTCCTCTCTGCACATGAGCTCCTTTTTAGAGCTCCTCAGTTATGTGGTCCAGTTAAACTTAAAGAGGAAATGGGCAGCCATGTTTCTGGGACAGAGAGTTACATAGCTGGCCCAAAATGTTGTACATGGGCTGTGCATTTTGCACTGATGATAGTGAATTTCTAGCGGATTTATTTGGCAGGAATTGGACAACAAATGTTTAACCAGAGCTGCAACAGAACTGCCTAGTACTAATGTGCAAACATTGCTGGTGAATTTTAATGCCTATAGACAACAACAAATAAACAGCAACGAAAAAGGCAAACAGATACACTCTCTCTTTTTCTCTCTCTCCCTCTTTCTCTCTCTTAATTCATTTCCATTCAATAAGCTTCGCTGGCTTGAGCATGTTTGGTTACAGTATTGCCAGAGCTTTGATGATAGAGCAAGAATAAACACTTAAAGATTAAAGAAGCCTCGCATTTTTTCAATTATATAAACACATAAGAACCACAGAAGTGGGGATGGAACAAGAACAGAACAATAGTTACACACATCTTTCTCTCTGTCCATAATCCTGAAGCTCTGTTACCCATAATGCTCTGTGTTCTCTTACCCAACAATCCTCCCTGACCTCATAGCTCACAATACTAACTTTACGGTTACCCACAATTCAACTCACAGCCTATCCTGTTTAATCACCAACCAAGCCTCCCTGTTCTTTCTTTAACCCGTCAGTGCACATACACGGGTAAACCAGGCGTGTGGAAGCGTATGTAGAAGCTCTTGACACCGCAATCCCCAAAAACCACCCACATTGGTATGCGCCGCACGCTCTCCTCTATAATGAAATATTCACGGGTCAGTGAATCTGTGAGGAATGACGGGGGTCAGTCAATTGCTTTTCAGCGAGTAATTTTCTCCCTCAGACGGCCACGCGGCCGGTCATTAGAGCTGGGGGGACGGCCCGATCGAAACTCTGCCGTGACACATGTCAGACACATCGGCTGTTTAGAGCTTCTCTTCACCTCCACATACTTTTCCCCACCCTGTTTTAGTGGGTCTTGCAGACTCTCTTCTTTCAGACTTCTCTTTTCCTCTTCAGTCTCTTAAACTCTAAACGTCTGTATGTGATTTCGTACTTTGATTCCTCAATCTTGAAAACTACTCGTAAACTATTTGTAATAATATTTGTTTCATAGTAGTGAGAATAAAATAGTAGTTACTCGATAATCTAATAGCACAATTTAAAGATGCTTATTTCCAGTGTTCATAAAATATACATTTTGGGGTCTACAAGAGTAGATTTACATATTTCAATGTTCCAAAAACACAGTATTTTTCTGATATTGTACATCTGTATCCACCCTCTGTCTGAAACGCTTTGTTAGAGCTCCTACGTCTTTAAGCCCCACCTCCCAATGAGCCCAGTGCGCTCTGATTGGTCAGCTCACAATAAGGATTGTGTTACAAGATTGTGTCATTTTGTACAAGAGAAAACAATGGAATTCCACTGAAGCGTTTCAGGCAGCTGAGAAAAGTGGTTTCTGTGGAAGAGAGTTTCTCTCCCTGGCATGTACTTTGAGCTGCATAACACACTAAAGGAAAATGAAAAACCAGTAAAGCATAATAGGTCTCCTTTGAGATTGGTGACCAGCCCGGGGGCACAGAGTGTTAATTTAAGTGTTCAGAAGAACTTCTGATTCAGACTTTTGTGTTGGGTCAAGTATTGCACTGTCATGAAACCCAGTATGTATTTTTAGAGCTGTGGAAAGTGATGAAAGTAAGCAATTTGGTGTTATTCATGACTACACGACTGCACTGACATTAAAACTGGGAAGAGAGTGAAAGAAAAGAGGAATAAAGGGAAAAAGAAGAAAGGATGCAGCAAGTAAAGGAGAAGAGAATGGAGGAGATGTGGCTTATTCCTTTGACTGAGAGGAGAAAAAGCATTGACTACCTTGTTTGGCCTTCTCTTTTTATGACAGCAGTGTACAGTGTACTAAGTCTCTTTTTGTGACTTAGTATCTCAAAATAATTTCTTACTGTCTTAAAATTTTGACTCATTATGTTTAAAATAATGACTTATTTTCATGTAATATTGACTTGATATCTTGAAATAATTACTTGGTGATGCAAAATAATGAAACCTAACTTTCTGAAACCTAGCTTTTCTTGAAATAATTGCTAATTGTCTCAAAATATTGACTGACCAGGTATCAGCATTGGTCCTTGTTCATGCAGCATTTGAGCTCAAGGCGAGCTTTAGACTCTATGTACTAGCTAGTAAACGTTCTCTGAAGGACCACTAAGCATGACTGTAAGTTGCTCTGGATAAGAGCGTCTGCTAAACGCCGCAAATGTAAATTTATACTGAAATCAATATCTACTTTTCTAAAATTGACTTAATTTCACTGATTTGACTTTGCTTGCCGGAATTTCATCACGATAATACGAAATAAGTCAATAGGTTGGGTTACACTGCTGCTAGAAAAAGATTTATAAGCATTTTTTTTTCTTCTTTACGTGGTGAGAATGGGCTTCAGATCCCTTTGTTCTTGTATTTTGTATCTTCCCAGCATCCACACATAGATATATAAAAAAAAAAACTCTTCTTCCAAAAATCTTCTGCTCAGAATCCCCCTAAACTGTGAATGCTACATTTCAAACACATAGAAGAATGCAGAGAGTGAGAGAAAGAGAGAGAAAAAGAGAGAGTATAGAGGGCAGACATTGATGAATTGATCAGACTGAAACTGTGCGGTACTGAGACATTCTGCAGATACTGCCGCCCTCACAGAACACACACACACACACGCATGCGCTCACACACACACTGCGGCTCTGGCATCAGTTATTGTGGACTGCGTGGTTGACAGAGTGTAAACCAGGTGCCAGCCCTCAATCCAATTAAAGAGATTTAATTGGAGAAAATAAATGGTGTGTGTCCTGGCTAACACACAGGATATTTTCTTCCCTCTCCCGTTCCATCCCGCCCTTCCCTCTGTGAGTCTTTCTTTCTCTCTCCTTCTTTGTTTTAAAGTAAGTGTTTGTGTTGTTGGAATCTGTTAAAGACCAAGTGATTTCTACAGGCGGGAAACTGATCTAGAGCCGGGCTGCCCAAAGTGTGGCCTGTGAGAAGGTCCACCGGAAAGTTACTGTAATTCCACTCACTTCACAGAATGAGGAAACATATTTTTGTTCTAAAATGCATATATAGATATAAATGTATTCCAGGAGGGAGCTTACTGCTACGTTATCAATACCAACTTTAATAGAGAATTTTTTAAAAAGTATATTTTACTGCTGTCTTTTTAAAAAACATATTGTATGTAAATTTGTTACAAATGAATAAATAATATTTAGGAATAAAACTCTTCGTATTGTTGCTGTCCAAAAACAAAAACTTAAATAAATGAATGGTGGAGTCTGTGGTCAATATTTCTATAATAGAAAAAATACATTTCTAAAAATTGACTTCTGAGCTATTAACTTACAAATGACATTTATGTAGCTCAAATATGGTCATACATATAAAACATGGCTACTTAAAAATGAACTATATATTTGTAGTTTAAATGCAAATTGTATCTGAGTAGCTTATATGTTAATTATTATGCTTGTAAATTACATATTTAAATATTAGTATAGCTTAAATGTGACTGTTATACAAAAAGCTTATATTAGTAACTTACATGTTGTTTAATGCATTTTGCATTTTGTTGTTGTATCCACCAATTAAATGTCATTTTTGTATTAGTAGGCTTAGCATAGTTTTTATATTAGTAGCTTAAACGTGGTTTTGTTATTAGTAGAATACATGCCATCTTTGTTGTAGTAGCTCAGATGTAGTTATATCTGAAGCTTAAATGTCGTTATTGTATGGACTGCTTAAATCTCGTTTTATATTAGTAGCATGAATGTTGTTTTAACATCAGTAGCATGAATATAGCTTATATTTAAACCTAGATATCGTAAATGTTTTATATTTAAAAGTCATTTTTGTTAGAATCTAGAATTCTTTTGTTTATGTTCATATCTTAACATATGACAAAATTTAAGATTCATTTTTAAGAGTCATTTTTTGCATTTGTAGCTTAAATGTAATTTGTATATGAATATCTTGAATATTGTTTTAATATTATTCACTTATGTGCTTTCATACCATGGCTGGCAGGATAAAACTGTATCTCCACAACGTTAACTTTATAGGAGAATGCAAAAGAGCATTCTTAAATTGTAATGGAAGCTCATGTGAAAGTGTTCCGAGGAATTTTTTATTGTTCCTATGGGTTCGTTCATCATGGAATTTTACCATACTAGGCTAACTATAGTTTTCAAATGATGCAAAAAGACATAAAAAAAAACTTAAATGAAGATACACAGGTTTTATGTGATACCTATGATAACAGTGTGTCCTGTACTATATGTGTTATATATGCATTATTGTTAGTGAAAAAACAAAGAGAGAGAGAGAGATCAGAGGCAGGGTGAATAATTCAGCATTGTCATCCAGAATATCAGAAATGAAGTTTCACTGGCATCACTGATTCACACACACAAGGTCACACACACACACACACACACACACACACAAACAGTCAGGGATTTCTGCATGTCATTTGGCATGGCAGCCCTCGCACACATGCAGAGTTTCTGAGTGATGAGTGCAGAACGAGTGCAGCGTCTGGAGCTTCATTAGAGAATTACCAAACATTTCGAACTAAAAACATTTATTCAGTCCACAGAACATGCACTGATGTAACACAGTCACATGCTGCAGTCTCATCGGATTCACAGAATTCAAAACTTGGTGTCTTTTTGTGTTTTTGTGTTCTCTTACTACAATACCCAGAAATCATTACACAGATACGTCATACAGGCATAGTGATAAAGCCACCCTGCAACCACTAGCATGGCCGCTGATGTAGAGGCTGCTAATTGCGGACATGATATTTCTTATGCATTAGCCGTATAGCAACTAGGGGGAAAATGACACAGCCCACCCTCAAGTCTCCACCCCAAAGTGACTGTAGGTTTTTAGAGGTGCATTCAGACTCAGCAGGTCTGGTTAAAATGAACCCAGGTGCGAACCATGGGGCGATTACTCTGTTAGTACAGTTTGTTAGAGTGGGTGAGAACCCTGCCATCTGAGTTCTAGTACACATCAAATAAGGGGACCAAGCCCCCGAGTATATCAGTCTCAGCTCGCCTCAGTATGCTTAGTTTGAGGACTTCTGAACAGACCAAAGACAGAATTAACCATCATCACCTCTCTGTATATTTATGAGTCCACCACCCAAGTCATATCTGGTCAGCAGCCTTCTTGTGGTCAGGAATTGACCAGTGATGGTAGGGGGTAGGTTCTATCTGTGCTGTAACAGACAGGCTAGTCATCAATAGGTAACTTGTACAGTAAATCGAAATCTGATGTACTTATGAGCTCCTACATACACCACTATCTTTCTCTTTGTCCCAGACTGTGTATCTCCCTTTCTCTTTCTCTGTTTTGCCTTTTCTATCCATTCTTTCTCCTTTCCTCTTCCTCCTATCCCCTTTCCTCTCTTTTATCTACCCATATTCTCTTTCCTTCTGTAGGTGGGACTGTAGATCAGTGTTAAATCCATGTATGAGTTTTCTCAAGCTTTCACGAATTATCACCAGCTCATCACCCATAATCACGCTTAATAAGGCTTCTTATTAACGAGGAGAGGAGCACGGATCATTAGAACTCTTAATATCCTCTCTCCCTCTCTCGCTCTCGCTCTCGCTCTCTGTGGTGGAATAACAAAAGCAGGAGAGAGTAGTGTAGTGATTAAAAGACAGGCACAGATAAGGTTGATGGTGTGTGGTGAATCTGACTGATCTCTCTGATCTTAATAAGAGTAATTAGTGAGTGATTAGAGAAGTTGGACTCTCACCGAGTCACTCTACCCCTCTCACTCTACACCACAGAACCACAGACCTGTAGAGATTTACACTCAGACAGACGGATGGAAAAAAGGAGGATAAGGATTATGGAGTTAAGTTCATTTACTCTACAGTCAAACTCTACTCTCACTCAGTCCTCTCTCTCTCTCTCTCTCTCTCTCTCTCTCTCTCTCTCTCCCTCCATCTTTCTCTCTCATTTTCACTTTCTCTTTCATTTGCTCTCACTTATTGTTTTTTTTCTCATTCATACTCTCTCTTTCTCTC
>CM067475.1:41082126-41125668 GCA_034552555.1 Semaprochilodus insignis | reverse complement strand
TATATATATTATATTATTATATATTATATATATATTATATTATTTCTGTTGAAATGTGTTCATGCAGTACATTTCTCTCCTTCTCTTTCTCTCACCTCTCCCCTCAACCCCACCCCCGCCTCTCGATGGCAGGAAGTGAAGATGCTGGCCACTTTATCTGTTTATTGCTTTTGTTCTTGTTCATCCTCAGCCACGAGCTGTATTTCCTGCTGAAAGGATTACACATCTGCCTCTGCTGATGTGGATGTGGAAATTAGATTTGAGAGATGTGTGGAATGTGTTATTGGATTGTTGCAGTAATAGTGTCTCACCACCCTTCCTCTGTTCAGGAGTGGGGCATTAAGAGCTTATGTGTGTCGCCCTAGCCTGTAGTTATCACTCCCCCGACACATACACATGTCCATGTTTTATGCTTGGGCAGGATGTGATGTCATACATTGCAGTTCAGAAGTTTTCAATCAATGAGATTGTTTATACCTTACGTTAGTTTCATGTGTGGGCCTTTATCTTGCTTTGTCTGCTTTTGTAAAATAAATTTAGGGGTTAAGCAACTGTATATAGACACCACATCTTGAGATATATGCTATGAACACTATAACTTTTTAAATCGCAAAGATGGCTGTAAATATTTATACAAATGCATTGCACTTAAAGCCATGCTTATGCATAGTAAATTGTTAATCATAAATAGCAGTTCCAGTTATGATTATAATGCATTATGAAGGCATTATAACATGTTTTAATTGTGTTTACATAATATATCGTTGCTGCCCCTGAATAAAACATGTATCTTCAAAATAGTACAGGGTAAGGCAGGTTAATGTAAAGAGGTTTTTTCCAAGTGAGTAAATTGGTCCATTCATCATGAAATTTAAAGACAGCCACGTTCAAATGATGTGTGTACACACACACACACACACACACACACACACACACACACACACACTGTAAAAGGTACCTGCTCTTCTCTGGCTTTCCTATGTAGTCTAGATATTGCAGTCCTGAAGCTGTAAGAAAACACACATGCGAACACACACACACACAGCAGGGTCTCTGGCCTCAGTGTAGAAGAACGTAAGAACATGCAGTCCTGCATGCCCCAGCATCGGCTACCGCTTGACTTCACAATGAGCAGCACAGGAAAGTGTCCATTATTTCAATATCAGAAGACCTTGTCATGTTCAGTTCTGTACATCCTGCCTTTCTTCCGCTCTCATTTCCTTTCTCTGTCGCTTCCTTGACCCTGGGGTCAAAGCATGGAAACTTTGAGGCCAATGCCGAGAGAGAGAGAGAGCGTGAGATAGAGAGAGGAAAGAAAAATTGATTCAGTCCAATGTTATTAGTACATAATGATGACCCAAAATTAATACCGTCCTGTGGCTGATAACAACCACCAGTCTTTTAGTTACTGGCATTTTACTACAACTTCATTCTATAATCCATATTTAAGAATCGAACATAAGACATCATTGGTAGAATGCGTATAAAAAGTCCTCTTCACAGTCTAAAGTCTGTTATCATGATCAAACTATTCATAAGAATCAAAGCAAACACTCAGAGAGGTGTCTCTTCTCATGCTCGCTAAAAGCTAATGAGATTCCCCATGGTGGCTGGGTCTTAGTCTAGCGAGCACTGTTCTTCTCCACACTCTGTTCTTTAAAGGTGATCAATGGTTTTGCTAATTGTTGCTGAGGCTTGCTCTGATTGCTGCTTTCTTTCAAGCCCAGGACAGTGCTGCTCTCTGTATGTTAAGCCGCGTTTGAAAAAGACACAGTCAATCAAACCAGCTCATTCCTCCAGATACTGCATGTTTTGTGCTCTGGCACTGAAAGGTTCTTGTCCACCCTGTAGGAAAGCTTGAGGGAGGGTTGTTAACAGTTGTTATCGGTATTTGTGCAGCAGAAACTCAGTCTATCAGGCATGAATTCCCACAGCTGTTATACCTGGTGTCTCGTGCAGGACGTTTTGAACGCATTCATTTCTGAATCGGGTTAAAACTGCTGAATAAATTCTCCTTAGTGTGTGAGTAATAGAGGGAGGGTGAGACACTCTCCACGTGATCTTGAAATCTGAAGAGGAAATATGGGGAAGTGGGAATGTGGGGAAGCTTTACCTGTCCACTGTTTTATACTGGTAGAACGTGATGTGCCCTTGTTGTGCTATGGGATGTCGTTGCTTTCGTTCAGGTGATCGTGGCTGCAAATTCAGTGTTCCCCTCAAGGGACAATAAAGTAAACTTGAATTGAGAATTGTCATCCATTCCACCCCTCTGATGTTAAGAATATTGCTCTGTTTTCAGGGTAACCAAGAGGCAACCAATCCGGTGGACGCGATGGCTCAATCCTACACCCCAGCTCAGTTCCCCCCACCCCCACAGAACGGTATTCCGGGCGAGTTCGCCGCACCCCATGCCCTTCCCACACAGGACTTCACAGGACAGAACCGGGTACCAGAACACACCCTGACCCTCTACACACCCACACAAACACACAGTGACCCAACAACCAACGACAGCAACAGGCCAACCATCAACACCAACACCAACAGTGCTCCGGTGAGTATATTGGCAGCAACATGATGACACAACACGCAAATAGCATGCACATAGCCAGGGTTCAGGCTTCTAGATTGAGAGATATCTTTTTTAAAGGCTTCATCTGGGATTTAAAGGTGTCATAGAATGGAAAATTGTATTCACACTGACATAGAATTGACATGAAGTGAACTTCAAACACTGTAGACTCCTCCCTCAAATACAAACACCACAAGTCGGTGAAACTGATGAATTCCAAAATCCTATAATGTTACAGAAAAGTCTTGACTAAGCAATTTGTACATCTTCAAAATGTACATTGGCAAAGGAGCAACAGGGATGAAAATGCCACACTGTATGGAGAATTCTACTGCCCCAGGCTGTGAAGTTGGTGTCTGCACTTTTCACACCCTTTCCTAGGAAACAAATGGTCAATAGGCATGGCTGATGTTCATCTTTAAACATCTTAAAAAGCTTCTTAGTCAAAAGTACCATTCCACCTGTACATGATACAGCTTGTACAGGGGACTAAATATAACTGTGGTGTCATTTAAACTAAAAGCAGCAACTCCAGTTAGATTTGTGTTGTTGTTGACATCAAAGCAAGTATTTAGTATAGGTACCATAGACTAGCAAGCCTCAAGGAAATAACTAGCATAGATTGTACAAACTGAAATATTTAAGGTGGAAAAGAACATTCCATCATGAAGCTGGTGAACAGGAAGCTAATTTCAACCTAAGTTAAACATCAACCATGCCGTCGACTATTCGGTTCCCTGGAAAAAATATGAAAAGTGATGACATAGCTTATTTACACAGACGCTCGTTTTATTTTCCTGCCTGTTTTTTTTTTTTTTTTTTTTGCTTCACAGTATATCACAGCTATTCATGAGCTCACCAAAAAGGGGAAAACAGCTTGTTTCATTCAAGGGCCAAATCAAAGGGGCGTGAAACTGCATCTGGGGATTTCTCACCCCGACCAAAGTCACATACCTTGTGTGTAGATATCCGAGAGCAGTTTAAAATCCTTAATAAATGCATTCTCTGGCACCTTTCAGCAAAAACGTAGCAAAGCAGTGCTTCCCAAACGACCATCAGATTCCACGTTTTTGCTCAAACTTCTTGTTCTTGTTTTCGGCTCTGATGCTCTTGCATTTATTTGTTTATTTGGTAGGCACGTTTGTACAGATCAACTTAAAAATGTAATAATGTTAAAGTGATGGACACATGTAGAGGTCTTTAGAAGTCTTACCCAAAGGACTTTTATTGGCGTTCTTGCCTAAGTAGGGAATTAAATCCAACTCTTCATGCTTCATGGACTTCATTGGTATTATTCATTACTTCATACCAACTTTGGTATGACCCTGGTCTTTAGAATTGGCCAAGGTGTTCTTGGATTTGGCTTGACTTTTGGTGTTGACCCAGATGTTCTTGGTATGTCTTTTGGTTTTGGCACAGGTCATTTTTGGTCTCAGAAAAGCATCTGGTTTTAGGAGAAACCTTATCAACCCTTGCAACTAGTTAACACCAACACTGGTAGATAACTGTCAACAAGAAGTTTAAATGTCTTCTACTAATGAGAACATCACTTAACATGAGCAAAAGCAAGGCATTTTAAAACTACAGGACTGTCCAAGACCCTCATCCACAAGCCCACATCTGGCCTGTAAAAAGAGAAGTGCCTTTTGAAAGTAATGTGTATGGCAACCACATGCATTTTCCTGGAATTTGCGATTTCCCCTCATCCTGATCACATTTCAGCTCTCTTTCTGTTTCCGGTTTTAATTGGTGTTGCCATCATGTAATTTACCCTGTCTACTCATATGCGCTCATGATCCGTTTCAGCTTCTAGACAGACCAGAGAGCTTTTCCATCACAATGCCTTCCATGTCTGCATTCCCAAATCTACCACCTTTTGAAAAAGTGGAAATGTTAGTCATGCCTCCTCTTCTGCCATCTCACATGTTTAGTGCCTTTAAAAATACGCTCAAGTTATTCATGTCATCTGCTGATTATCCAGCCGGTATCCCAGTGAAAATTGGAGATGCTGGTTAGATACTGTGATTATGGTATGGATGACTGGAGGCTAGTTCCTGTCGTGGCGTGAAAGGAACAGAGTTACCAGAACAGCCCAATAAGTGGCTGTGGAGTGGCATTACATGCACCTCTGTCTGAAATAATGAGCGCCGATCCTTCGTTTGACATGGATATAATGACGTGTCAGAGACAGGGGTATTATAATGCCTCAGTGTGTCATAAGCTGTCATGTCTCTTTATGACCACTCATGGCCAATTACTCATTTATTATGAGAGAGAGGACACGGAGCTCTTCATTGAGGTTGCATCACAACTCCCAACATATTTGTGTCTCACGCAATATGCTGTGAGATGAGGATAAGCTGTTACAAATGTTGCAGGGACTCGAAACCCGACTTCCATTACTTTCCTCACTAGAACTTTGAGCAAGGCCGTATGTATTAGAACGGTTCTATGGTTGGTTTGTTAGCTGTAGCTAGATTAATTGTACCTGCAGAACAGCTGCAATTTATGTAGCGGAGTAAATTTAATCCAGTATGAATCTGTCGTGCACGTGGGTGTGACGGTAATAATTATCAAGTAATTTTAATCCAGTCTGAATCTGTGTTGTGTATTGTTTTCACAGCCGAACAGCATGAAATGTGAAGTAATTTTAATCCAGTATGAATATGCAGCGTGTGTCGTTTATACAGTCTGACAGGAAGTGATTTTAATCCGGTATGAATCTGTGGTGTGGGTAGATTTTACAGTCTGTCAACAATAAATGTGGGATGATTTGAATCCATTATGAATCTGTAGCACAGGTAGTGTTTACAGTTTGATAGCAGTAACCGTGTCCAGTATGAATCTGTGGTGTGGGTAGATTGTACGGATTGCCAGTAATAAATAAGGGACTGATTTAAATCCAGTATGAATCTGTAGCACAGGTAGTGTTTACAGTTTGATAGCAGTAACCGTGTCCAGTATGAATCTGTGGTGTGGGTAGATTTTACGGATTGCCAGTAATAAATAAGGGGCTGATTTAAATCCAGTATGAATCTGTAGTGCAGGTAGTTTTTACAGTTTGATCCTAATAACTGTCTCCAGTATGAACCTGCGGTGTGGGTAGATTTAACAGTCTGCCAGCAATAAATGTTAATTGATTTTATTCCGGTATGATTCTGTAGTGCAGGTAGTTCTTACAGTTTGATAGTAATAACTGTCTCCAGTATGAATCTGCTGTGTGGGTACATTTTACTGTCCGCCAGGAATAAATGTGGAACGATCTTATTCCAGTATAAATCGGTAGTGCAGGTAGTTTTTACAGTTTGACAGTAATAACTATATGGAGTGATTTTAATCCAGTATGAATCTGCAGTATCAGTGAGCTTAACAATCTGACAGTAATAACTGTGAGCTGAGTGTTTCGCTGTAATTGATGGAACCTTTAGATCCCTCAGTAATAGCGGTCGTGTTCCAGTCTCACACTAATAGAATAAGAGAATCTTATTGTTATGGAGTTGTTATGGAGTTGTTATGGAGTATGTCCTGTGGCAATTGTCTTCAAAGGATATACAGAGATACAATATCCCCCACACAGATGGACCGCTCAAATCTCTTAAAAATGCCTTAACACTGGTATCCACTGGTACAACCAATCCAGGTACAACAGCGCTTTAGTGGTGACCAAGTCTCCTGTTATTAGTGGTCATGACACCCAATTTAAGGTTTCATTTCAGCCCATAATCTAATAGATCTGACCAAGATAAGAGAATGTGATAATAGACTTTTCAGTGGATTCCTTGATCGCCTTTTTCCTTAGCTGGATATGAACCTCTTTCCTGTGAAGATCAGTTTCAATTAATGTCAAGTGGAACAATGAAAGTGCATGTTGAAATGAGCTTCTTTCTCTCTCTCTCTCCCTCTCTCCTTTCTTCCATCTTTCCCTCCCATCACCTCTCCCCCTGCCCTTCTTTACTAAACCTTACCTGTTTTATTTATTCGCACTGATGAGACTGTACATGGTGTAGCATGAATGATTTAGAGCGTGGGAAAAGCAGGCCATGCTGAGTGCCTAATCTGTTTTGGCTGGGTGGATCAGTGGGGATGATGCAGCACCACATGCCCTGGAGCTCTGTCCAGGGCCCTGCTCTCCTAAACAAAACCACTTTCCAACCACTTTCTTCTCCTCTAAAATATGCTCTGCCCTTTTTTTCCATCCTAAAATAAAACCCTTTCCGACCACTCTCTTCTCCATTCCAACATGCCTCAAAATCTTTATAACCAAAAAATGTTTTCCAGCCTATTCAACCTACTCTAATGTTCGGCTGCAGATGAATATTTTAAAACTCAGCTGAGTGGAAACGTTGTTTGGTTGAATTATTGGTGCATTTATCAACACCATTTATTACCCCTCGCAATAATGGTACTATTTCAGCTTCCGCAATAATGGAGGTGGACGTGTGAGAGCATTCTATAAGCTTAGTAACACTTTTACGCCTGTGTGGACTTTTTCAACACCTTAAACGTTGTTTAGTAAGTGCACACTAAGCTAATAATGAAGGTTGTTTTGCTTTAACTATGAGGAAGTAAAGTAAATTGCTAGATTGCTAGTTAGCTTGCATGGCTAAACAATGTTGCCCAATTTGATATTACTACTCTGGGAGACAGCCATTCTCAACAACACCTCCAAATATGGTGATCTTTTGAGGATGCTAGGAAGATTGTTTAAAATCTAGTTTAAATTTGAATATTTGACAACAAAACTTTTCATTTCTGATCCCAGTGGCCGGTCATAGAAAACAGTAGTAGCAGCGTTTTTGAATGAAGCCTGTCTGTCCTTTTGTTCATGTTTATAGATAACACTATGTCATACAGTGTCAACAACCAGAAGTCTGTTTGAGATTCCTTATTAGGGGAATTCCACCAATTTCTGCATAATTAAACCATTAACATTTAAACAAAGTGGACGTGACATGCTCCATTCTTACCAAGTCAGAATTATTTACAGTGGTGCTGACAGGAACCAGATGTCTGAAGCATTAAATGCCTCCATAAGCTCATTCACAAAATAGTTACTTCGGGAAATGTTTATGCACAGGCTGTTTGAAGCCTGGAACATTGGTTTATGATGAGTTTTTGAAACAAGATTTTGGTTTAAACAAATTTCAGACACCAAACATGTCTTGGTTGACTGACTGCATTTTGTGTAAGATGGGTGCTGTGTGAATGATTGCCTCAAGCGCATGAGAAATGATGAGACCAAGTCCAGCATGTGGCAGCATGTGTGTTTTCTCGTTGTGAACGATCAAATCTTCACAAAAAAATCACCGGTGTTACATTAACTGCTACGACACACGCACTGAACACTGTGAATCCACTGTAGGGGAGCGAGTAAAGGCTCATATGAGCTCAGCAGGAGTGTAATGAACACAGCTGATTTTGCTTTGTGTAAATGTGGAAATAATACAGAACTGAAAAGAAAACAGTTGTGAAGTGCTGCCTGCTTCCTTTCCTTTTGGGGTGTGTAATTAGTCATGTTGTCATGATAGTCACCTGCTGTTCACTGTTTCCTGCAAATAGTAATCACTTTACAGTGCTCTGCAAATGTCAGAGACCGCACTTCATTTTTGTAATTTCCAGATAAAATGGACCTTTAGCTACAAGCTATTCATTTTTCAGGAGTCATATTTCTGAGGTGACAAGGAAAGTCAGAAGTTACCTGAAATGAAATTCCAAAATGAATTAAAAGATGTTGAGAAAACGGGGCTCCTAATAACCATGCAAGACCTGGTAGATCACCTACACTGCCATCCATCAGATACTATCAAATGTCATTCAAAGCTGTGAAGGAGAAAACCAAGTTTTGCTTCAGATAAAAAACATCGAAAGCATTCAAAGGTGTTTCTCTCCACCATTCCCCCATGAGAAGACAACTAATCCAGAAGGAGGTGTAGCTGTCAAGAAGTTGATGGTGAAAAAAGGAAATAGACAAAAAAGAAGAAAATTTAGATATCAAACCAAAGTTTTAAGCCCTGTTCAAACAGGATCAGTTTTACCAGAGGGGATCCGGTAAAGTAATTTGTGAGTGTTTTGACTCGCCGGTTTGTATGAGATGAAGGACTTTCGTAATTTACCCAAGTTATCCCACATAGCCCTGATTAAAACATCATCACATGGGCAATCATGTCAGCATTATACACCAGGCATCGCACTTCCCAAAAGTAACAACACGTAGTACAGCTAGATGTCAAGTAAACTAGCACTAGCCTAGTAAAGTGGGTTCATTCAACTTACCAATTGGTGCAGAACAAGACCGAAAGCACACTGCCATGCGCGAAGTGCTTTCCAGATCATGTTCCTTCTAATTTAGACATCACCAAAAGTGTTATGGATTTCAGTAGTCTTCTCATGAACTTGAGGGTGACTGTATTGGGTCAGATCAAGCTGCATATTAGCTGTTAGCCTTGTCTTCAGGTCGTTTGAGCAGGACAGTCATTACTGAGTTTAGCAAATTGTTGAAGGTACCTATTGCTAAGCAGACGAGTAGAAACTATGGACGTGGGAGATTTGTACTGGATTATGATCATGGATCTCGTCAGTAATCACCCAATTTTCAGCACATCCCCAGGTGATACTAATTCAGTCATTTGCATTTTCTTCACCTCACCTAGTAATCCCCACATGCAGTGGTTGGAACACACTGGATCATGAGAAGCAGAAAATATGACCAACCTCTGTGACTGAAAGTAATAGTGCTAAAACAAAAAGTAGCTGTTGGAAAATCAGTTCCTCAGTCTTTTTCCATCTCTCTCTCTCTCTCTCTTCCACAGACAGAGATAAGCTCTGGCACATACATTGCGCTGTGCTGTGATGTGCTATTTAGGTTACAGATGCAGAGACTTGCTGAAATAGAAGGCTGTATGAATAATAGATATTCTTTATGTCTAACCTTTGATTCACATTTCTGCGGGGGGTCTGTTGGACGGGAATAGATTAAAACAGCCTTACGTCTCTATCGTCTCCTGTTTTTAAAGATTAAAGGAGGAGTCCCCTCTAACTCTCTCTTTCTCCCTCTCTCTTTATCTCTCTTTCTCTCTGTAAGATGAGGATACGCTTTTGCTACATATGCAGGAACAGCGGTCATTCAGAGGCCATGGGGGCGTGGCCTTAGCTTAGAGGAATTCAAGCAGAAAGAGAAAGCAAAAGAAATGAAGAAAATGATCGAGAAAGAAACAGAGTCTTTAGCTTGTGTCCTCTACCTCACTCTGGTTGGCACTTCTGTGGGAATGTAGCCCAACTGATGTATCCATGCTCCGTCCATAAACATGCCCTTTCATAGCTACTGTTGCAAGGTTGATAGATAGATAGATAGACAGATAGATAGACAGATAGATAGATAGATAGATAGATAGATAGATAGATAGATAGATAGATAGATACTTTATTGATCCCGAAGGACATTTAGCCTAGAACTTTAGGTTGAACAAGCTAGCCAAGAGTTTTAGACATGCTCATCATCTGACTGGTCTCTTAGGCTGGTGTCTTGATTCACTCACTGCTTCCTTATGTAGTGAATCGGTACATAGTGAATCCATATTCAGGAACTGACTAGATCCACAGAAGCAGGAACATTGGGACCCTGATGACAGTACACAACAGCATAGACTGGGAAGCTTGCCTATTCATTTGTGCTTAGCCCAGTCACCCAGTAGCTTGTGCTTATTGTTTTGTCATCTTAAGGATGGCATGTTCCAGGTATTTCATGAATGTTTTGATTTTGTGTACACTGAGATGCAGATACTGCCTTGTGTCGGTCACAGGCAATTAAGCCTTTCTTCATTCAAATAACACTGCCACCATCATACCATCATACCAACTTTGGTGTTGATGAAGACTTTTGAGAGTACTCTGGACAGCAAAGGAGACTAACAAATGGATCCTGGACCAAACCAAGTCTCACCTCTTGAAACCCAGATAACCAAACGGAGGCTATTCTTGCTTTGGACATACTTTGAGAGGAATCGGTCCGTTGGAAAAGACAGTTATGCTTGCAGAGTTAAAGGTAAAATAGGAGAAGGATGACCAGCTACAAGACTTTTGCCTCTCCCCCACAGATTCAGCATTGGGTAGCCCCAGCAGTACCCCTGGCAAGACTGGTGAACAAAGTATTGCAGCTGTTTTTCGTGCTCCACTGGCTGACATTTCATTCTTGTTCTAAGGCAATAAACCAGCACCACCACCTTATTAATTTAGAAAGATATCCACCCTCAGAGTTATAGATAGAGTGTTATAGGATTTATAATCTTTTGTCAGAGGCTTTTTTTGCACTACAATGACCTGTGTGTGAAAGGGCCAAGTGTTTTTTTAAAAGCCAAAAAGAAACTGCAGTACTAGAGAAACAAATATGTGAAGTAAAATGGCATTTATGAATTGATTTATGAATTGTGGACTAAATAAATGAAAAATCAAACTGTCTATACTATATTGAATTGCATAGCATCAATGTTTTTTGCATCATATCACAATGCATTGTGTGGAATCAGAGTGTTGAATCAAATCATGTCACTTCACACTGCATTGCAATAGGGGTGAGCTGTACTGTATCGCATTCGTAGTGGCTTCATATGTGTCTTTATTGTATCAGATCATTGGCAGCGCATCAAGATATATAATGCGTTGACTTCAGTGACGGAGATGCACAGCCCTAGCCGTTAGTGGTGAACTTTAGCATTGACGCACATGAGTAAATTAAGTTAAATCAGAGAGAAATGCAAGTCTTTAGGTAATTAGCTAACAGGTTGCTATGTATTAAATATATGAATATATGAATATTTTAGTTAGTAATTAGTCAAAAGTTTATTGTTGATAGTGGATGGTCATGTGAAAAATAAACATTTATTGATTGATTGATTGATTGATTGATTGATTGATTGATTTATTGGCAAAGTGGCAACTAAGGAAGCTTTCTGAAATTTGAACTGGAGACATTTAAGCTATTTTTGGGAACAGAGTGACAGTCATTGCTCAGTGTTTGTTTTTTGTGGTGCATTGTGGGAACTTTCAGGGAACCAAAATTTTAGGGAATGACTTTGGCAATGAGACACCCCAGAAAATTTCCTAGGGATAACCCCTTACTATTAAACTAGGGACTAGCCGGCACCTTTAGCCACTGTAGCTGTAACTCTGAGAGAGTAAAAAAACAAAACTCATTTGACACGAAAAATCATTTGACACGTCACATGAGAAGTTAAATTATATCCATTTATATCCTTCCAAAATATCCATTTTGAGTTATACTCGATTTTACAAGCATAGTCTTGCCACAGTTGCTGGGAAATAATACATATGTGGGCAGAGCATGGACAGATCAATCATTTGCTTCAGTACAATGAAGATGATGTAAGACGCACTCTCACGTTTCTAAATCGTCTTGTGGAAACAAAAAAAAAGGAGTGAAGAGCTTCACACATACTCTCTCTCTCACACAACCCCGGCCCCTCTCTCTGGCGTGATACTGTGGGATCCTGCACGCTCTCAGCATTTTGTATTTGATTCTATTTCATCTGCAGACCTGCTGTGAAGAAACTCAGCATGAGCAGATAAGACACACAGACACACCACACGCCCTCACTTCCATATACACACTCTCAGATACACTGCTTATGTGAAGATAAAGGTGTGTGTGTGTGTGTGTGTGTGTGTGTGTGTGTGTACATGCCTTCTGTGTGTGGGCACGGGAGATCTGAGACCCTTTTGATTATTCAGTCATTTATAACAGAGGGCAAGATGAAAGACGGAAAGAAAGAAAGAAAGAAAGTAAAAGAAGAATGGTTAAGTTTATTATGATAAGAGAGAAAGAGAAAGATAGAGTGATAGAAAGAGAGGAGGGGTGAGGGACAGACAAGGTGTTTTCACCCCTGAACGTCCAGACCAGGATCCAAACCAGGGGGTTTTGTATTTGATGCATTGTTTACATTTGATCCAGTTATTGTTGGTTTCACATTGCAGTTTGAGGGCACCAAAAACCTTCGCATGACACATGACACCCATGTCCTGTCGACATCACCACGTAAGCTGCGTCTCCCTATACTTGGCGATTATTCGTGTTGTGAATTTGGGGGTGCACTGCTTTTTCCGGTGGCATTGCCCACCAGTGTAGCGCAAGACTCCTCACGCTGACGGCAGGCAGACCTGACACGCTTCTGTCATTGCAGTATCTCTGTGCGGTTTGGTAGAGCTCTCATGCAGAAGCGAACCTGCTCTGCAAATCTCCCTTCAAATTCATTCATTGGTCCACAGCCACACACCCCCACAATTTTTCTCAAAAACACATCAAGAATAAACATGTTTTTGTATACTGCATTTCTCTCTCGTCCTGCCATACCCTCTCTTTCTCTCTCTCTCTCTCTCTCTCTCTCACTCATCCATATTTAGTCTTCACCCTTCTTCATGTACTACCATGCCTTGTTTTCCCTAGATGACAGCCTGTCTCAACTTCCCGTAATTTGTCCGAAAGTCCGAACCTTCCAAGAAAATGTTTTCATATTGCCAACGAACCGAACCATACTTCAGTTTGGTCCAGACCGAGACCACTTCTATTAGTCAGACCAAATTTTCCTCTTTTGGTCCGGACTGCCCAATACCATCAAAGCCAATACCACTCAGAGCAGAGAGAGTGGGGAGTTCCACTGTGTGACAGGCTAGTACACACACACATACACATGCCCACACACGCTCAGACACACATGTGCACACCTGTGCTGCTTAATTGTGTGTAATTGTTCTGCCTGGCAGTCTTTCAGTAAAACCATGTTAAATGTTAGCTTGTTAGAGCAACGGGAGGGAAAGATGCTGAACGCAGCAGTTTTTGCTGTGTGTGCATCTGTGTGCTGGGGCTAGAAGGCTGATGTAGCTAACAAGCAATGCAAGCTTATACCCCGCCAGTTCATATCGTACAAACTGCAAACCAAACTCAAGACGCAGTTCCCCATTAAGCCGCAGTCTCAAATAGTTTATGGCTAGTTAAGGAATAGTTTATGTGGTTTCTGAGGCTGTATGTCAAAAGCTACTGTTATCACAAATTCACAAAAGTCAGGCATCAAGATGGCTGTCACACTGTAGTTAGCTATGTGAAGTACTCCCCATTTTACATGTCATTCTATTATTAACTGAAATTTGAATTGTTTGCTCTGGGGCTCATACGATTGTAATTACACCTCTGGTCAATGGATGTAGGTGTTGCACAGCCAGCTGTTGGCTGATCAGCTACATGTAGGGTAAGGGTGGAAACAATGTGAATGTGTGAATGGTTTCTTTAAAAGTGTGTGTGTGTAACTGAGCAGGTGGGGGCTGGACTGGATGGTGCAGAGTGATACAGATGATGAGTACAATGAAGGAAATGGTCATTATCGTACTGATGGGGCTGATGATGCTGCTGCTTTAGGTAGTGATGGATGAATGCAGGATGTGTGTTTTGAAGGAGCTTTCTAGTCTGCATCAGGAATACTGTTCTTATCCTCTAGAGACATTGCAAAAGGAAGATAGAGTTCAGTGGTTGAAATATGAATGGATGTCTTATCTGGCAGCCTTTTCACAGGCAGTCCTGCCCTTCAGTAAAGAGAAACAGTCATCTTTATAGTAAAGGCTTAAGCGGGACATAAACAACTTCTACACATTGTAGTTGTTCATTACAGAGTGCCATAGTGTGTTCTTCATAGAGAGTGTTTGTTTATTTCAACTTAAAAATTGAACTAAATGTGTTATTTCACCAGAAGCAGGCAAACTTTTGCATCTGTTTATATTAAAAAAAATCCAGATTAATTTTGGACCATTTATTTTGATTAATTTGTCATAAATTATTTGTACACTGTATAGGACAGTACAAACTGTTTTAAAGTGATGTAAAAATGGTCATACCAGTTTTGATCTGACAGTGGTGATTTGTTTCTGAAACTTTAGCCTTGTTGTCAGTTTGGGGTTTATTAAGTAGGTCTCCCTATTCGAGTACAGTAGAGCCTGGTCTTGGACAGATTTGATTGTAAGCACTTTGTCAATTTGTAAATAATTAGTAAATGATTTTTGACCTGTATGACACAGAAAACAATAAAACTTACATTATTTGATGTTTACTTCAATTCAAAAAGACAGTTAAGTGTTTTCCACTTCATAATGTTGACATTCCTTTTTACACTTAGAAGGCATTTATGGTGTGGAACAGTTCGCGATCTTTGTTGTCGCATTTTGTGATTTTTATTTTTTGATTTGTTTTGGTGGTAACAGTCTAGATGGGTCTTTTAGTCTTTGGTCTGATATCCAGTTCTTCTAGAATCAACCTGAAATACTGTTTTGTCTGACCACAGTACATGTTTCCACTGTGTGATGGTCCTTCCCAGATGCTTTTCAGACCAGAGAAGTTGATGGTGCATCTCGATACGGTTAACATAGGACCTTCTTTTGATGATTGTAATTAGTTCTGAGGTTGCAAACTTCACTCCAAATCATCCCATTGATATTGGATGGAGCGTCATCACTTTAGAGAACGCAGTTGCACTGCTCCACAGGCCAATGTTGGAGGGGTCCTTTATACCCCTCTAGCCAACACCTGATATTGGGCATCGTTTTGAGCGTTTTCATTCTATTAGCAGCACAATTGAACACCTGTGTCAGCAATGGGGGCATTATAAAATAGCTGAATTCAGTACTTAGAAGGTGTCCCATGTGACTCCAAATAATTGGTAAAATGAACATAATGCTGAAACTGATATGCTAATATATTTAGTTACAATCAGTGACCGACTAAACTCTGTGACTGCTTTATAATATTGTATTGTCAGCAGAGTGAGATACAGGGGAGGCCATGATTCTGCTGCAATGCGTGATCTTTTATTAAACACCAGCGGAAGGCACATACAGAGCATTGAACTCACGGGGGAGGCCACCACTAGCCATAGAATTCCCCCTTACCAAACCCCATCACAAAACACCCCCAACTCGTCCACAGGATTACACAGGTCTAACAAGCCTCACTTAAGGTCAGTGTTTGTGATCAAAAAGAACATAAAGGCCCATCTCACATTTGCCAAAAAACATCTTAATGATCCCCAAGACTTTTGGGAAAATATTCTGTGGGCTGACGAGACAAAGGTGGCGTAAAAACATCTGGCGTAAAAACGAATACAGCATTTCAGAAACAGAACATCATACCGACAGTCAAACATGGTGGTGGTAGTGTGATGGTCTGGGGCTGCTGTGGTGCTTCAGGACCTGGACGACTTGCTGTGATTGATGGAACCATAAATTCTGCTCTCTATCAGGAAATCCTGAAGGAGAATGTCCGGCCGTCAGTTCCTGACCTTAAGCTTAAGCGTACTTGGGTTCCACAGCAGGACAATGATCCAAAGCACACCAACCTGTCCACCTCTGAATGGCTCCAAAAAAAGAAATGAAGGTTTTGGAGTGGCCCAGTCAGAGTCCGGACTGAACTCCGATTGAGATGCTGTGGCATTGACCTTAAGCAGGCCGTTCATGCTCGGAAACCCTACAGTGTGGCTCAAGTTGTTGCTGGTGGCACAACCATATATATATATATATATATATATATATATATATATATATATATATATATATATTTATATAATTATTAATAATAATGACAGTGTCATAGTGCAGTGGTATTGGTGAAACGTTCACAGCTTGTTCAGGAACCCGATAGCCTGTGGGTTTGCGGATGCGATCTATATGGTGATTCAAAGCAAAAGGATTTGAGCCTAAATTCAATTCAAATTCAAAACGTGTAAAAGTTTGAATGATCCATGTAGTAACAATAACTTTGTTTATTATACTCATTTCATTTATTGCTCTCTCTCTCTCTCTCTCTCTCTCTCATAAGATAGATAGATGTTGTTGCTGATACTGTGAGAGTACTTGGCTGATTTAGAGCTTTGATTTGCTGGGTTGAGGAGGAAGATAAGTTTAGCAGATGACTGATAACCAGAGAAGTCTGCTGCCAGTGTGTCTGTCTGAGTATAAATATCCGCATGTGAGTGCATGTTTGGGTATGATTCTCCAGGTGTGTTTGTTGGTGGTTACAGTAGTCTAAGAGAGAAACAGAGAGATGGTGTTTGTCACGGGCTTCATCTGCAGCAGATCATCATCATTACATCATTACATCATTACCCTGCCTTAATGATGAACGCTCAGCAGCACATGCGCCTGGGGCTTCAATTTTCCCCCTGACAGTGTGCGTATCTGTGTGTGTGTGTGTGTGTGTGTGTGTGTGTGTGTGTGTGTGTTCAGATCTATGTGTGTATATGATTCAGTTAATATCTCTCTGTGGTGAAACTGTGAAACAGTGGTGAACCATGACGATTAGAGCCATAAACGTCAAAACACGATCAAACCATAAGCAAAAAAAAAAACAAAAATCAAAAACACCTCAAAGATAATGCTCACTTCTAGCATCACTATGAGACATATTTGTCAATTGTAGATCAAACCCCGGTATTTGAAGCTTTTCATGCATTTCATGCTTTATTTAAAGCATGTGGCAGACATATTATTCTATATTTAACCTTGTAGCAGTTTCATAGCAACTGTTTCAAATGCCACAATGATGATATTGATAATAGTTTTGGTTAGTTAATTACAAATCAAGCATTATCATCAGTTCATGAATATGTGACCATAACTCAAATATGCACACTCTTCTAAGTAGGGGGGAGGGGGAATAACAGTACACTTGAATATCACAATATTACGTTTGGTGATACTCTACTGATTCTCAAAAGCACACTTAATAACAAACATAATTAATAGTTTACATACAAAGATTAAAGCAACATGCATATGTCTCAGCATGGTTCCTAATGGTGTTAGGAATGCCGCTTAAACATTCTCACACAGTTCCTGCAGATTGTGTGGTGGGGTGGATGTGGAGTGACACCAGGCCTTCTAGACATTCATCTTGGTGCTGACCACGGTGCCTCCACACATAGATATGTTGGCCGTCTCCACCAAGACAAAAGCGGGACTCGTCACTGAAGATGACCCGCTGCCGTTCTGAGTCACTCCATGACAGTCTGGCACGACACCATTGCAGTCTTTGGCGACGCTGACATGATGGGCAGTTACGTCATTACGGTCTGCATGCATGTAGTCCTGCGTCAGGCAGCCGTCTGCCAGTGGTGCTGGCACTAACAGGATGACTCATGGAGGACATCACTGCTCACTGAATGTCCACAATCGTGGCTGTTGGGTCACTCAGGTACAGAGATAAGGCCTGTCCTTGCTTATGTCACGTGTGGCCGAGTGTGAAACTTGAATCATTCGCAGATCTCACAATGTCAAATCCACCCACCAAGTTTCAATCCTGTCGGTTGATTCCCACTGGGTGCAGATATTTTTTGACGATGAGTGTAGATTTAAAAATAAAAATATATATATATTAAAACTAATCACAGACCCTGTTCACAGTTTCTCAATATAATGTAATACATTGAAATTGAACCCCCTCCTGTATTCTAGCACTTCTACTTTGAAAATTTCTGCTTTTCTCAAATTTAGGATAGGGATGCAAATATTTTGGCAAATTCTTTTGACTGATTGTTAACCAGTAAGCCTAAAATCTAACATCTAACACATCAAAATGTGAATTATAAAACAGATAGCTCCATTAAGAGGGTGTGACCATTATGCCGTGTCAGTGAGCTCAGCAATGCTTGCAGTGGCAGTATAGAGAGATCAGATACAGTGATAAAATCATAAACATATGCCAGCCACGTATGTCATAACACAGCAATGTTTAATACAGAGAACATTGAATTTGCTCTGTAAGTAGCTTTGGTTTTCTCTATAACACTTAGACAAATATGATCTAATGATTGCTTTTTTTTTTTTTTTCTCACTATGACAGACAGATGATGTGACGCAAACAGAAAGTTCCCAGCAGTTGTCGCTGCAGTCCACGGACTCTCCGGAGAAACAGCAGCCCAAACGTCTCCACGTCTCCAACATCCCCTTCCGCTTCCGTGACCCAGACCTCAGACAGATGTTCGGGGTGAGTGAGCTGGAAAAATACCCCACCAGATGGTTCTCAGGGCTTTTACATATACATTCATAAATTGTATATTCCGTATGCTCTGAATTCCAGAGAGTAAAATAAAGAACACATCCTCAGCGTCTCGGTGAAGGTTTTCAGACATGCAGGTCATTTCGATGCCTAGTAATGGTCAGTGTGTCTAAGGCCAAGATGTTTTTAGGGGCTGAAGCCATTTAGATGAGCTAATCAGGCCCCTCCAGTTGCAAAATAATTTCAGTGTGATCATTTGACTTTCTGCTTACTGTCTTCCAATAAGATAAAAAGTTTGTGACACTTTAGTATGGAGTTCTTATTGTCATTTTGATGTACATTCCATTTGCATTGTATATTTATTTTAATGTAATTTCATGAATATTAAACTAATGGCATAGTTACATGTCATTACATATCCATTTTCCACCCACAGGCACCTACTTTAGGAACATCTTGAATGAGCAACCTAATTAGAGTTTCTAATGTACTATGCAGTTATTTTTTTTGTCACAAAACTTAAAATGGGAGTTTTAAATGTTATTTATTAAATATATATATAAGGAAGACACTGTGCTGGGAAAGCTATGGGGCTGTTGTTTGTTATAAAATAAGGTTTTCAGACATAAGCATCTGACAGAAAGGCTAAGCAAAAAGTTCAATTGCTTCAGCTGTTTTAATCTTGCTAGCTAACATCATCATCATCATAACCACTAGCTACGGTAGCATCGCTGAAGTTACTAAAGAATCACTGGAGAATTTTCCTTTAGCATTTTCCTGATCATACTTACCATATTCAGCACTTTGCAAAAGTCAGCAACTACCCTTTATTTAATATCCAGTCAAAATGTCCCATAAGTTATTAATTTTTCAGCATCAGAAAAAAATATTTACACGCAAACCTCAACAACTTTTATTATTATATTTTGCTTTTCTCAGTTGGAGTTCTTGACAGCTGTACATCCAGTGGTAGGATGTACAGAATCAGATGGAGCTCTTCTCTCTTAAAGATGAAAACTTTGAATAGTGTTTATCTGATGGTGACAGTTCTGGTGGTCTTCAATGTCTTGCATAGTTGTCTCAGTTTTTCACACTTACCTGTGGCTGACTTTCCCCTTCCTTATTCAAATGTATTATATTATGTGTAATCTCTTCAGAAATGTCTGAAAAATAATTTAAACTTTTGCACAGTACTGTATACCAACATTAGTGCAAAAACATAAAGTGCAACAGTCTACATCAGTAGTCAGTCTATTTAGTGACAGTCATGGAGAGAGATAAATAAAGGCTAGCTAGCTAGCATGATAAACGTTTCTGTCAAGTTGCTCAAGATACACCCCACTGATACACCTTTCATTATGGACAAGACGCCATCTTTGATCTGTTCAGGCCAAATAGATTCTATGTCTAATCGAAAGCCATGCTAACATGCCAGCTCTCCATCTCTCCTCTCCAGCTCACAGATTTTCTGTGGTGGCGTGAAAAGCAGCTCAATAACAGTAAAAGCCAATCAGCTGCAGGTTGGCCAAAGCAAGCTCATTTAAACAGCTCTTATTCGTTTGGGCCAGTCATTGCTACAGGCGTGCACACACACACACACACACACACACACACACACACACACGCACACACACATAGACGTCACACACTTTGTATTTATGAAGACCCTGTCATGGACATGATATTAATTACAGCATAGCTGTCCATGCATGACACAAAGCATGTCTTATCGCTCTCTCCCTCTCTTGCTCTATCTGTCTCTCTCTCTTCCCGATTGTCTGCTTTATTGTTCCATGTGTTGGAGCAGGGCCTGAGCAAGCTCTGCTCAGTAATTAGCTCCCAGGATGTGTGTGTGTGTGCGTGTGTGTGTGTAAATTGTGTGTGGCCTATGGATTTATGATGATAGGGGGGCTTGTTAAGTGAGCATGTAGACACATGGCACAAACACACACACACACAAGCTGCCATGGCAGGGGTTTTGAATTGATCATTGCTAGTTCGTTGGCACCAGAATCACCCGGAAAATATTTCTCTGTCCAACCCCTTCCCCTTGTCTATTTGCAGTGAGTTTAGCCATGGAGCCAAAAGTGTTTTTTTGCTGCAGTAATTGCTCAAAAACGCTACAGGGCACTGTGCGCTGTTAGTGTGTTCTGTTAGCACAAAGCAAACCAAAGCAATATGGCCCTTTCACTGACCCTGAGGTCTAACCTCAGTCCCACTGCCTAGCCCTGCCAAAGTCTTCCCCTTTAAACTCCATCTGTTAGACCGATCAAAGGTTAGCCTTATGCTAATTACTCACTCTCTAAGCAACAAACCTTAGCCAGCACTTATTAGCCACATGACTAACAATGAGCTAGAAGCATGGCACCCACCATGGACACATTTTGGTTTTCAAAATGTTCAATTAGGCAGAGAATAATGAGAGCTTCAGCTACGTGTGAACCCAAACCTGACTTATGTGTTGATACTGCTGATGTACCCTTCAGAGAAGACCTAATCATTTCTATGAAATGCTCGTTGTAGAGTTGTAAGTAGTCTAATTTCCCTGGTTCTCAGTTTTAGGTTTGCACTATAGTATAGTTTATGACTATACTCTTGACTAAATTTCTTTCAGGGAAGAAAGCTTTTAAACTCTGGTAACTTCATTACCGCAGTACACACATTACACTGTGATTATGTGGTACTACTGCGACTATCAGTAATAAAGGAAAACTGCAACTTCCTGGCTGGTGGGCCACTTAAGACTGATCTGAAACAGAAGACACAAGCCAATTAATCTGCCAGCAGGCCACATTTGGCCCTGGGGCTAGACACCACTGCTCCAGACCATCTAAAAGTTCTACATATATCACTGATTGTGAAGACAAACAGCAAATTAACTGGGTTGTTAGGTCTTTGCACTGACTGTGGTCCTTAAAGGTTAATGACATAAAGAGAAAATGACATAAAGGGTTTTACTGTTTAATATTTTTGTACTATTACTGCTACTGATCTTTTTCCTGGGAAATGAAATTAGACTATGTTAACAACTTGTCATTAGCTAACACCTTCTGTCTCTGGATGAACACACCAAACCCATGTTCTCCAGTAAGGAAAGCCCAAGTAGCTGTCAAGAATTCATTGCTATGAGCCACAGTGATTTTTTTTTTTCTTTTGTGACCTGGAATTTTAATAACGTCCCTCCTGTAAAATTCACATTGTGTAGGCACTATTTTACAGATCCATTAGGACTGTATTTGGGCGTACCAAAGGCCATAGTGTGAAGGAAGTAGCTGAGTTTGCAGGTGTATGGAAGCGTACGGTCATACGGGTCTACCAGCACTGGCAAAAATCCCAGTCTACAGGAACTCCTTGTCCCATCCACCAAATCTGTCTGAACTGCTCAATTCTTTGATGCAAGAGTGGCTGAACATTGATGTTGCCTACATCCAGAGACTTGTCCAGTACATGCCAAATCATTATCCATGCTCGTGGAGTTATTATGATGCTACGTTTCAGTCACTAGTGACTCAATTTTTCTAAAGCGTATAGTGCTCCATGTATACACTAAATATATCGGGGAAAGAAGTCTTTAGATAGTATTCCATTAGCTGCATTGCTCACAAACGAGTTAGCAATAATCATATGGATCTGGAAGTTAGGATTGCTAGGCCTAGTTCCTATTTAGAAGTGGAGCTAGAACCGGATTAGTGACATCATGTTGAGTGTTTTGAATTACTACAAAGAAGGGTAGCACAGGTCAGCTTTAAAGATGAAAGTAAAATCATTTACAGTCATTTTTGTAGGTTGGCACTTATAGAGCTACAGAGAACATGTTACAATTATTTTATGATAATTATTTTATTAAATGATGAGAGCAGATTAAAGGGCATATATAGCCACATAGCCAAATTGGCTCTGATAAGAAGCTGGTGCTGCGAAAGCTTGCAGTTGCTTTAGATTCTCTGTCCTCCTCCGAATACAGTATGTCCATGCTTGCTGAATTAATCACACTCTTTTGAAATATGAGGCACATGCATTTGCTTTGGCTCTCGATGGAAAAAGTAGACAAATTGTGCTGGTTTGTGCTTTATGACTGTAGTCTTGACTAAATGGCATCCAGTAAAGTAAGCTGCATGTCTATTTAGAAAAGAAAGGCTCTTAAACTTTGGCTAACTTCATTACCACAGTATGCGCATTACAGTGTGGTTTTGTGGTACTGCTGCGACCATCAGGAGTAAGGAAAACTGCCACATACTGGCTGCTGGGCCACTTATAACACAATCTGAAAAAAAAGACACGAGCCAATTAATCTGCCAGTGGGCCACATTTGGCCCTGGGGCTAGACACCCCTACTCTAGGCAATTTAGAAGACAGATATAGCAGTAATTGTGGATACAAGCAGCAGATTAATTGGGTTGTTAGAAATATGAATCAGATACAAAATGAACAAATATAAAAGGAGTCAAACTGTGACTGTGAAAAAAGTGAAACTGCGTATGCTAATAAATGTCACAAGCTTCAGGAAAAACGTGCAATGTCTACTAACAAACTCCTAGATTCCCATAAGGACAAAGAAATTAGTAATATCGTAGACATGGGGTTTTTTCCCCTGTTTTTTGCTGGTTTTGACATTTAATTGCCTGAATCTTAAATGGTCCCAGTTCACCACTTATTGTTAAGACGTTGTCACACTTTCATCCAGCCCCTTGCGGGTTAACAACCCCGCAAACTCTATTTCCCAAGATTCACCTGGCGATCACATGACGTTACACTCTCAACCGGCAGCCAATCCCAGATCAGCCTCGCCTAAATACTGATTGAAGCACCTGTATTATTCCTATTTAAGTTGTGTTGTTTTTCTCTCTTCGCGACGTAACGTTTCTGTGTTCAGTTCGTACTAAGCCTTTATCTCTCTTTAAGACCTTTTGTTGCCGATACTACTGCCTGTACCCTTACTCTGATTATTGCTTTTCCCTACGCTGCTCTGTTTATCTTGTTGTTTGACCGCTCGCCTGTTATTCCGTGTTTTGGATTTCCCTTTTTTTCTTAATAAATAGTTCTAAGCCTCATCTGCTCGCGTCCCACTTCCATCGGACCCTGACAGAAGTGAACTAAATGATTCCGTGGTTCTACGTAAAATGCGGTGTTCTAGAGAAACTGACGAGCTCTGATTGCTTTGATTGATTGATGATAGGAAGCAGACATCGTGAAGTCTAGAGTGAAAATATAGACATTTCGTTTACTGTCCTAAATGACCAGTGAACCTACACGTCTGCTGAGTTTATGGAATAAAGGTGAGAAATTATGGTTTAATCTGAAACAAATGTGCTTTCCTTGGGTACTATGTTGCCGCAAAATGCCCTGCATGTACATCTTCTAGACTGTAAAAGTACGTTTTAGACCAAAGCTTTATCTCAGAACTATCTTGAAACAATGTTTCAGGCATCAGGCGAGGAATTTGTAAACAGTTCATGTAATAACTTTGGTGTGCAGGAGCTTTTGGAGGCAATAATCTCTTCATGTTTGTGGTTCTTATCACGACCGCTCTGAACAATTCTGACACAGTACGTTTCTCTGGAAGGCAGCTTTTCACATTAAACATGAATAGCCTTATTTATGCTGTACTTATTTAATTATGCAGGATTAATCATTAGAATTTCTCTTTAAGAAGAGCAGAACTGAAGATAAGCAAGGAAAGTGTGGAAGTCATTTCAAGGCAAGATTCTTTTTTGCACATTGAAGTGTGATGACGTTCACATGTAAGAGAGCTCAGTATGAGAGAAGGCGCTTGAACTGAAAGTTAAAAAAAACATCCCGAGGCAGGAGTTATGAGCTTTCTGTCTTATTTCTGTGAGAATCTCGCTTTGCTTCATGGGTCTGTCTTGAAAAAATAGGGATGCATCAGCACAGTTCTGTGCAAGTACAGTACTGTGCAAAAATCAGAGAGCACCTTTCATATATTTAATTTCCGGTCTATATAATTTTTACAGGTTGTTCATGTTTTAGGAAATATGTCTGGACATGAGGGATCAGATACATGATATCCTACTTGCCTCAGGAAGAGAAGAGTGAAAGGAAAAGAACAAGAGTTTTCAAATCTGGAGTTCAAAAATGATTAAACCATGTACAAGATTGGGACCCTTAACAACTGTGCAAGACCCGATAGACCACCAAACTGTCACCATCAGATAAACAATACTTAAAGGGGGCCTATTTATGCTTTTCTGTTTTTTTTTTTCTTTAGCGTGTTATGTAGCTTTTTGTGCATGTAAATATTCTGCGAAGATCTTAAGCCCAAAGTACCGATGGACAGATCAGAGCACACTGGGCTCATCGGGAAGTGGGTCTTAAAGACACAGGAGCTCTACGCTCAGGAACGTTTCAGACGGAGGGTGAATACAGATGTACAGTATGAAAATAATATTGTGTCTTTTAAACCTGAAGCATGTAAATCTATTCTAGCAGACTCTAAATATAAAATTATGCAAATTATCATTATAGGTCCCCTTTAAAGCTTTCATTTTTGAGAGAGGAGAAAATCAAGCTCAGGTTTTCCTTCAGAATAAAAAAAAAATCACGAGTGTTTCTGTCCATCCTGAGCACTATGGGTGTAAAAGGATGTGTAGCTGTCAAGAAGCTGTTACTGAGAAAAGAGGACAAAATATGATATTACTGTATGTCTGAGATGTGGAAAAAGGCTGTATGGCCTAAAGAGTATAAATGTTTGACCTGAGTTTGGCACGCAAGTGTCTAAACATGGCGGAGGAGGGAAAAACACCTCAACAATGATGTTAACTTGCCATAAGCTAGTATCCATATAGTTTCAGAGTTGTTGGACAATTTGCAGGAATGTTTTTGGTCATTCCCGATTAAACACAGACATTTAAAACTTCTAAAAATGCTTTATTTGTAACATTCCATGATTTAAACCTTGCGACTGACATACTATGATCTATTTTTCCTTGTAGCAGTTTCACTGTGACTCCATCAGTACAGAGGCTCATATAGAGCTGCTGCCACTCATATAGAAAGTCCTGAGGCTTCCCCTCTGGATAGCTTTGATTGTGTGAAGCAGGCAAAATGCGGCTTCTAAGACTGAACTTTGGAGCTGTTTACAAGAAGCACGGAAAAAATGCAGATGTTTTTGAAAATCTGACAGCATGAAAAGAAGTCTCATGAAAAAATTGGAAACTGCAGTAAAGACAAAGCCTGGCCACACTAAATACTGAAACAGCTGATATTATATTTAGATGTCGGACTTTTTTTGTATTATTTGGTTAAATAAAAAAAGGCTGGTCTCTGACTTTTGCACATTACTGTAAGTAACCCGACAAAACTGTGTTGATACCTTTTATACAAGCAGAAACGTCTGGTGTGACATTACCATTAGTGACACTAATACAAAAAATACTTGGTAAAGGCAAGAAAACTATGATTATGTAATTCTGGTTTTTGATTACCATTATTACTATGACTATCACTGCTACAGACCCAAGAGAATGTTCTCTTTTCTAACATGTGTATGCGTGAGTGATGCAGTAAGAATGGCCATGTTCAGTAGCAATGTGCAGTCCCTGGTGGCAGAGATGACTTTCCAAACGAACTAATTAATCTATGCCAACGGCCCATTATGTCTGGATAAAACAATTAGTGTCTGCTGTATTCGCTAGCTGGGGAAACACCGCTGTGTCATGCTTGGAAAGCACTTTGGGGAGTAAAAGTGTGTGTGAGAGAGCGACAGATAGAGACTGAGCCCATTCAAACATATTTCACTGTCTAGCAGTTGCTTACAGGTGCTATTTAATAAAAAGCCAAGCTGTTGAGCTAAATCTGATGGCCATGTGAATTCACTCTAGGAGTGGCTTCGTATCTGGAAAGTGCCCTGCCGAAAAAATCAGTTTAGACTGGTTTATGCTGGTTGGTGCTGGTTGACCAGGTTAATGCTGGTCGTACATCCTGGCAAACAGTTGTATACTAGCACACCAGACCAAATATTCCAGAGAACTTGGTGCTGAAAGCTTGAAAATTGTGGGATGAGTTAGCAGACAAAAAGGCGATAATTACTAGTAACAGCAATTCAGGTTTTCCAGCCGGGTGGTGATTAAATCCTGTAGTACATGACTGGAGTAAAAATAGTCCAATTTGATGATTACAGCATATCATTGAGTGTTCAATAAATGTAATGACTAAAACATATACTGTACATTTATCTTTTTATTTCTCTACACTGTGTAGGTCATAATTAAATCATACTAGAAAGGTCCACATCCTGTAGGAAATGCACAGCACTTGCCCGGGTTTAACGTTTTCCCAGTGGTTGCTAAGGTTTTGCTGGGTAGTTGCTTTGGTAACCCCAAGGATGCTAGGATGTTGCTAGTCTACTTGTAGAGTTATGATATAAACAGTCATTCCTGCCATTCATTTTCTAGGGGGGAAAAGGTCATTTAAGAATCACTACAAAAATACAGTGTACATCCTTTAAAACAACTGTATACTAGCACACCTTTCTAGACCAAACATTCCACAGAACCTGGGGCTGACATCCTGAAAACGGTGGGATGAGTTAGTAGGCAAAATTGTCGTAATTTCTAATAAATAACAGCAATTCACATTTTTTCAATGCTAATATAAACATTCAAAGGATAAGGAGGCATCAGTTATTTACAAACTACAGTGAACGTGCTTTATATTACCTCCCACTGGGCACCAATATGTAAGTAGTGTGTAATATTACTGGTTGTATTTCCCCTATTATGTAGTTATATGGCGTGAAGATGATGTCCAAAAGTATCCGGACAACCATCTAATTAGTAGAGGCAGTTACATTTAAGATACACAGTAGCAGTTCTAGAATATTTTATCCTGGGTAGCAAAGGAGTGGAAGGGAGTTTCAGTTGGGTGGCAATGGTAATGTGGCAGGTGGGATAGGGTGAGGGGGTGGATGGGGAATAGGGGGTTTGGGTGATACTACTCCTCTGATGAGAAGGTATTAGTTGGGGGAGGGGGTTAATGAGATGTTCTTCCAATTACCAACACACTCTCGCTTTAAAGGCAAAGCCACACAGAACAAATGTGTTTGCTGTGATGTGATGTGCGCTGTGAGTGTAGTGTGGTATGAACGTGTAAGCAGTGTGGGTTGGGTGGTGGGGGCTCTTCTCTTAAAGATGCACACGCCAGCCTCACAACTCGGTGGAAACAAATAACGAGGCAGACACTTCGTGGTGGCATCAGGGGAGGCCAATCAGATTTCTGGAAGGGCCTTTCCAACAGGGACTCTCCAATAGTGGAACTGCATTCTCTGGCGTGATGGAGCATTATAGAATACCTTGAGCATGAGCTGGAGTGGTGTCTAGGATCGAGAACTAACCATCCAACATCAGTACCTGACCTCATGATTGCTCCTGTGGCTGAATGCAGTCAAATATGCACAGTAGTTTTCCAAAATCTAGTGCAAAGCCTCCCAGAAGTGGAAGTTGATACTGTAGCAAGAGCAAAAGTCCTTATTAATATTCTTGATTTCAGAAGAAATGTTGGATAACCAGGTGTCCACAGACATACAGCTTTGGAAAAATGTAAGAGACAACCTCAAAATGATCAGTTTCTCTAGTTGTACAGTTTCTGGGTTTGTGTTTGACAAAATGAGGAGTTCTGTTTTATTCCATACACTACTGGAAACACGTCTCCCAAATTCCAGATCAAATATTGTATTTAGATCTGTTTATTTAGAAAATCACTAATGACCCTCCAGAAGCCTGTTTTTAGAACCATGCTCGCTGTGCATTTCACCCCAGCCACCGCTCGCCAGTCTTTCTGTAGGTCACTTGAGGTCATCTTACGGTGATTAAGTGACATTGGAATGAGGTGGCGCTCATCACGATCAGTAGAGAGTGGTTTTGGCCCTCTGCCAGTCTGTAGCTGTGTTGTCCTGTGTGTTTGCTGCTTGACCTTGTTCTTATGAACCAGACGCTCACTGTATCTGCCAGTAAAGCTAGAACCCAACCTTCTGTTCCTCACTAAGAACCTGCTGTACATGTGGAGATGCTGATTTAAGAAGAAACTGGAGTGGGCTCTTATTTATTTCCAGAGCTGTATAATCTATATAAACTGTCACCAACTGTGTGAAGAAACCAGACACTGTAGTAGTAGATATAGCAGTGTAGATTCTAGGGCTCCTGCTTTCTGCTTTCCTCTCATACTTTTACTTAATCCCTCTCTCTACTGTATCCCAGTGGTCAGTCTCTGAGGATAAAAGTGGCCTTGTCTGAGCCCATTAGCCCGTTAGCTGCTGAGTCACATGGTCCCTCTCCATCCAACACAGAGCACCTCCCTGTTGTGGCTAAATGAAGGCGATGCGACAAGCTTGACACGGTAATTGCTTTTAATGAAATAATGCGGCGGCCGTGGACAGCAATTAAAAGTCTCCCTCGTTCTCGGATCATTAGGGGGAAGCTCCTTTCCTCCCTCTTCCCTCTGGTTCCTAATGATCTGGCCCACGGCGGATGCTGGATTGAAGACCAGAAACCCCCATGGGAAAAACATGCCACATCGCTTTATATAGTACACACAAGGAAGGAGCGCGAAAGAGAGTGGAGGAGAGTGAGTATAAGGGGGATAAATAGAGAAAGAATGGGAGAGATAGAACAGGGAGTAAAGAAAGAAATACAAAAGAAGAAAAAAGCAGAAGAGAGAGTAGAAGTGGAGTGAAAATAAAAGAAGGGTAGTAAAGAGTGAGGGGAAAGAAAGGACAGAAAGAAGGAGAGAGTGCAAGTGAGCTGAAGAAGAGCAAACATGTTGGAGAAGTTTCAGTTATAGCTAGATATGTCTTGCTTGTTGCTCTTTGAAACAGGCACATTCATTTGGATTATAAACTTCCAGTCCATCCGTATATGCATATATGTTTTGAATTTGATGGATTTATAATTAAAATATAATTAAATTATTTGAGAAATGATGTATTGCTGTTTTGGACTAAGAAGGAAAGTTACAGTTGTGATTTTGCCAGTTTGATTTTCTTCAGACCAGATCAAAGCCTGGAGAGGCTGAAAAAGGAGAACTAAGAAAGCAGATATTGATCATCCACCGTTCTCATGATTCATCAGTACCTGAGGTCTGATCTGTTGGCGTCTTCACTGGAATTATACACTTTGTGAATTTAAAGCATTGGGAAGAAACCCCCCCCCAAAAAAAGAAGATCAAAGTTGCTTTATTGATCAAGAACATTGAGAAATTGTTTCACCATGAACAAATTAAAGATGGCGTCTCTTACAGCCAAGCTTTTACTAGCTGTTTATGTCTTTTCTGAGAGATGTGAAGAGTGTGGCGCCTGTGGGAGCTCGAAAGGTACAAAGAGGAATCTGTTCTCAAACAGATTTAACCCAGAGCGCTGTACTGTCTTCATTAGCTCAAGCGACCAGAGTATGTGTGTTCTCTCAGAAGTACACAGAGTTTCTGATACCTAAAGTAAGCTAACAAGGAATTTTGACAGTTGTATTTTGGCTATTTGCACATCCATGTGCACATGCTAGTTCTGCATCATTTTGTATTCAGTTTCATGTTTATATCAGGAGCTCTGGGTCTAAGCTGTGTTCCTCTCTAAAAAAGAAATCAACGTCATTTTCAGAAATCACTGCGGTTCTATGGTAAACTAAATATGCCCCGTGTATGGTTCTGTGTATATTTTACCCTGAGTGTCACTGGATCCTCTGAATTACCAGGTCAACATAAAAGTAATTCTGTGTTGTTGCAGTCCAAAGTAAAACATGTATTGTATTTTTGTGCACTTTACTATTTTGAAGCTCAGCACCTGTCCTTTACACTGTGTGAAAATGTCATGTAGAATGGACCAATAGAAATGCCCCTAAATTTCTTTATATTAACTTAAATTAGAACATGTTTGCTTTCTCCTGTAAAACTTACCATTTGGGTCATACTTGCTTTGCTTTGGAGAGTGACAATATGCTGCAATCTCTCGTGTGCACTGAGATAAATGTACTATTAAATTGTATTCTATTATTAAATTGTACTACCATTAAATATCACCACCAGCTACTCAAACTGCAGCCTAAACTTCTCAAAGCTGTCTGTTCTGTGTGTAGCCGTGTTAGCTTGCATATAGCATGGATTTTATGTTTTAGTTCCCTAAAACATGTTTTAGCTCCCTAATAACCTTATAATTTAGAGGGTGACATTCAGAAGCAAAATGTCTGTAAAATAAAGAAAAACTTTTAGACTACAAGTATTTCTATGTTGTTCGGAGCTGTTACTTCCTGCCGCATATTGTCTATTACACATGGTGAATTCCAACAAACTCAGTTAGGCTACAGGTTTCAATTCCCACCATAATGTAAATGTCTTGTCCAAGAGGGTGAAATACCTAGATTGTTTAAATGGAATAATTCCCCAAGACAGATGTTCAGGATGCAGACACCACTTCAACACCTGCAGCAGAATATCTCTGGTCACTGTAGAGCTGAGTAGTTCTCAGCGCCATACCGTGTTCAGACTGGTTGCTTATCTCTCCACCTCATGTGCTACTAAAATTAGAACCAGGACGTCCAGGGGAAAACTATGTTCAAGAGTGGATGAGCTACCTGGCTAAATGCTGCAGAACATGGGCCGTCACCCTAACAGCAGTTACTCAGTTTTGCGGAGGATATAAATTTTGGCCTGTTACCTGTGACCACAGGCTACAGCTCAAAATACTACAAAATAGGTTTCACTTTGACTTTCTGTCATGCCAGTAATTCATATCAGGACATCTCTGAAAGATGTAACTCGGCTTTCTAAACTGATGTCAGTGTAGCTTCTGTTCCCATTAAGTGTGTTCTGTTGTTAGCAGTGTAATTGTTACCAGATGGTTTGACATGCCTGGCTGGTTTGACTGGTGAATTGAAAGGCAATTGTGTAAATGAAGTGAATTTATTTGATTGATTGTTGTTTTTGAAATGATGCAAAGTATGCCATATAAGCCATGTTAGCATAGTCACTCTTATGCTTAGAACCATTTGACCTTACAGTTGAAAAGTGGCCTCTTACATGGGACTTAAACGTCACTGTGTGTATTGAGTCCAAAGCATCAGAGTCCACACTTGATAGTCAAATACCAAGAATCAGAGAATCGGGGCTTTTTGCAGTCAGCTCCCAGGCCTAAGCTTTGAAATGCAGAAGCTTCTCTGATGATAGCTGCACTCACTGACGATAACCTGGCTTGTGAGACTAAAATTGTGACTGCTTTAACATCATTTGTTGCTCTGATTAAAACTACAGCCACATTTCAAAATCCATGTTCAAATGGAGTCAAAAGATCTTTCTCTTCAGTACACTCCTTTTCTGTAATTGTATCATGAACCTTAGGTCCTCCTGAGTCTGCCAAATGATGCAGTCAGATGGATTTAACTGATGCAGTCTTCTTCTCTCCTCTTCTTTCTTCTTATCCTCCAACCTCCTCTTCCTCTCCATTTACGTTTTCTCTTTTCTCTCCACAGCAATTTGGGAAGATTTTAGATGTGGAGATCATTTTTAATGAAAGGGGATCTAAGGTATGTGCTTCATCTTCTTCCTTCCTCCTCCCTTCTGACAGTAGCAGTGAGGTGATGGGCTTTCCTTTTCCCTCAGAGCGGTTTATTAGCTTAGAGGCGCCAGTTTGATTTGCCTCAGGCCAGATCAAAGACTAAGAAGGCTGAAAAAAGAAGCCCTGAAAAAGCAGAAATTGAACAATCACAGTTCCCATGATTCATCGGTACCTGAGGTCCGATCTGTTTCCATGAAAGCTAAATAAAAAAGCATAGCATCGCTGTCATAACAAAGCCTCATACGGTGACTTTAAAAGGTACCCTGTCCCTTAAGTAGTAGGTATTAACCAGGTGAGTCAGAGGTACAAACTCAAAAAGCACTAGGTTATTATTTTGGGTGACATGATAGTGAGTTTCCACACAGTTGAACTAAATTGCATGGAAATGCCAGATCTCTGGTGTTATCTGGTGAGGTGCAAACAAACAAATACTGTGTAATATAAAAAAAACACAAAGTGTAAACAGAACATTGTACAATATCTGATTAATTCATAATTAAAGTATTTGGAGTAACCAATTCGTTGTTAAATTTTACTGTTATTATGTGTGTTTAGACAGGAAAGCAAAGGGACAAAAATTCTAAATTGTAAGTACATTGTAAGGACCGTAGTAAGCATCACTGCTTTACAGCCCAAATTCAGTTTCATTTTTAGGAATAAACAGGGCTGTAACTTGTAAGCCTCATGAATTTTACCCCAAATAACCACCAACCCTCTTGGAGGTGTTTCCAGTTTACTTTCCCACCCTAGGATGTAACATTACAGTGAAATTGCGTGTGTGTATAATGGTGCTTTCCAAGCTGTTACTCCAATGAATTATCAAATTAGGCAATATTTTGTTATTCATACTACACAGTGACTTCTCTTTTCTTTAGTGTGTTATGTGGCTTTTTGTGCATGTAAACAGTCTGCAAAGTTACCTACCACTCTGAAACAGCCTGCTCTGGTCGAGATTAGGAAGATGGTTCTAGCAACCAGCAACTTGTTCTGCCTGACTTTCAGAATCGGACTCTGACTCAAACTGATACGGCAGAATCAACGCTATTTTAAGAATAGTCACAGTGGTGTGGGGGCAGAAATTGTATCAGGATGACTTTCTATCAAAACAGAGTGGGCAAGCTGACCACTCAGTGCCTACTAGGCTAATTGGGAGGCTGGGCTTAAAGACATATGAGCTCTAACGGAGGGTGAATAGAGATGTTTGATAAAAAGGTTAAGAACCCCTGACCTAGTACCTTGAGTTTGTACCAAATACCTTTATCGTCAAAAGAATTTTTGCACCCAGAAGGAAGTGTCAGATTGCAATGCTATTCAGAAGGAAGATAAAGGTTACAAGATACAATAAATTATGATTAATTTAGACTAATATGGGCAATATTTATTGAGCTACACACACAGAAGTAGTGTCTCTCAGTATGGCGTCAGGTTCCTGATAGTGTCCTGTGATAATCCATCCCATGCAGCTTTAATATACTCACAGGGTGGATGTGGAGTGACACCAGGCCTTCCAGACATGTGACAAGTGACATGGATTCGTTGGTCGTCTCCACCAAGACAAAAGCGGGACTCGTCACTGAAGTTGACCCGCTGCCATTCTGAGTCACTCCATGACAGTCTGGCACGACACCATTGCAGTTCTTGGCGACATTGACGTGGTGTTTAGGGCAGTCATCATAACGGTCTGTGTTCATGTAGTCCTGCATCAATGTCTGCAATCGTGGCTGTTGGGTCAGTCGGGTACAGCGATAAGGCCCATCCATGCTTACATCATATGCATGACCGACTGTGAAACTTGAATCGTTCACATGTCTCACAATGTTAAACCTACCCACCAAGTTTCATGGTGTTGGTTGATTCCTTCTGGGTGCAACTATTTGTGCATCTGTTCTTTTGACGATGAGTGTAATTATCTGAATACCTTGAACTGTACAAGAAAACATCACATCACCAGATACAATGTTCTTGATATTGATGTATGTGAATGTGGAGTTTATATAGGAAGCAGGAAAATATTGTATTTTTTTAAAACTAAAATTAGTGATATGATATGACAGTGATGTCTTAGTTCATCACTGTTCATATATATACTGTTTTATATATATATATATGGGGAGTCCAATTCTCTCTGTCTCTCCCTCTCTGTCGCTCTGTCTCTCTGTCGCTCTGTCTCTCGCTCTGTCTTTCTAGATGTGTGTGTAGGATTCTCCAGTCATTCTATCAGTCCCCCCACAGCTAGACAAGATTAAGCACTGGATAAATCTGCCTCCTCCTCTGCAACAAGCATTTATTGTTTGTGCCCTACAAAGCCCATTACCCATGATGCCTTGCTCCTCTCGCCACCAGCGTGTCGGTATAATGAACCTAGCGGGCCATTAATAAACAATCTATTTCCTATGACGCTTCGGCAATTTGCATTCAATATGTTTGTCTCCTTTGAAAAATAGCGACTCCTTTCCCCCTCCGTGTAAGCTAATTATTTGTGCATGATAAGAAAAAAAGTGAGAAAGAAGCAGGAGGAAAAAAAGATAGAGAGGCCAGGCATAGCAGTGAGAAATGTCCAAAGGATTAATTTTGCCCTCAATGCCTTTTCTGAATTTATTTCTTTATCTTTTCTTTCACTCTCTCTTGCTCAGCACCCCCTCCCCCGACAACCTCCCCCACGCTCTCTCTCTCTGACTCCCCCAGGAAAGTTAAGCTGTTATTTATGTCAAAACACAAGGCCTGGAGACCTTCTATTATCATACTCTCCGCCTACAAAGTTAAGGAAGGGTCTGATTTTCTTATGTGATGAAGAGTTGGAATCTCTCTTGCTAGTTGTGTCTCACTCACTATGCGGGAAATGGCCCTGTTATCACTACTCCCTAAATAGTCCTATTACACAGAACATAAATAGTCCCCTATTCACTGTTCCTCAAACCACTATACAGAGCACCATTATGTGGAAGAGAAATGGTCCTGTAATCACTATTTTGTAAATCAGGAGTACTACATACAGCGCCAGCATAGGTGGCAAAATTGTCCCCTAATCACTCCTTACACAGGAAAATCACAAGCGCTCTATTGTACACTATTAAAGGGAAAATAAATGGTATCTTAATCACTTTTCCCTGCACTGGAAAATAAAGAGCCATAAGTGGAGGACTGTTCCCTACATTGGAACATTATACGGAACACTGTTACATGCAATAGGAATTATCCCCGTATTAGTATTCCCTACACTGGAAAATCAAGAACACTATGTAGACCATTATAGATCATCATTAAAAGCAATAGAAATGTTCCCTGTTCACTGTTGCCTAAATCAGGAGCACTGTATAGAGCAGAAACAGTGCCCTATTTTGGTAATGATCTCACCATGGTTTGGTAGTGACCTCAGCATGTCATCAATTGCCTCACCACGTTTCACTATTTTATTATGTTTTGTTTTGATATTGACCTCACTATATTGTACTAGTGGTCACTGTGTGTTGTGGTGTTGACCTTGTCATGTTTTGGTTATGACCACATCATGGTTTAGTAATGTTTCAATGACCCACTGTGCTTCAGTTATGACCTCGGTAATGACTTTACCATGTTTCAGTAGTGATCTCACCATGTTTCAGTAGTGATCTCACCATGTTTCAGCAATGAGCTCACCATGTTTCAGTAATGAGCTCACCATGTTTCAGTAATGAGCTCACCATGTTTCAGTAATGATCCCATCATGTTTCAGTAATGAGCTCACCATGTTTCAGTAATGATCCCACCATGTTTCAGTAGTGATCTCACCATGTTTCAGTAGTGATCTCACCATGTTTCAGTAATGAGCTCACCATGTTTCAGTAGTGATCCCACCATGTTTCAGTAGTGAGCTCACCATGTTTCAGTAATGATCCCACCATGTTTCAGTAGTGATCTCACCATGTTTCAGTAGTGATCTCACCATGTTTCAGTAATGAGCTCACCATGTTTCAGTAGTGATCCCACCATGTTTCAGTAGTGAGCTCACCATGTTTCAGTAATGATCCCACCATGTTTCAGTAGTGATCTCACCATGTTTCAGTAATGATCCCACCATGTTTCAGTAGTGAGCTCACCATGTTTCAGTAGTGATCTCACCATGTTTCAGTAGTGATCTCACCATGTTTCAGTAATGATCTCACCATGTTTCAGTAATGATCTCACCATGTTTCAGTAGTGATCTCACCATGTTTCAGTAATGATCTCACCATGTTTCAGTAGTGATCTCACCATGTTTCAGTAGTGATCTCACCATGTTTCAGTAATGATCTCACCATGTTTCAGTAATGATCTCACCATGTTTCAGTAAAGACCTTGCTGGGCTTTCCTCGCTAACTCCCTCTAATGACACCAGTTCCTTCCTGCTGCTCTCTACTTCCTGCTGCTCATCATGCTGTACTGCCTCTCCTTTTCTCTGTTCCCTCTATGTAAATAACAATTCCCTTCATTTCTATTTCTCTCTCTCTCTCTCCTTCACTGCATTCACATCCTTCAGGGCTTTGGGTTTGTAACTTTTGAAACGAGCACAGATGCAGATCGAGCACGGGAGAAACTAAACGGTACTATCGTAGAGGGACGCAAGATTGAGGTGCTTTTCCCTTTTTCCTTACTCCTTCTCTCTCTTTCCCTTGGTCCATTGCTTGCTGCTGTTTTCCTCTGCACGCTCTGAAGTGTGGGTGTGTGTACACTTGTGTGACTATAGCATCCCGAAAGCCATTGATTAGAGTGGTTTGTACCCTGATTTCCCCAAAAGAAGGACAAGAAGTTTCCGATATATGCATCATCCTTGTCACTCTTTGGAGAATGCTTGCATGGAGTCATCCAGTTGTATGTTGGCCATATTTGGACAGAAACACCCACTATGGCCCATTTCAGTTTACATCATATTTTTATTAGCTTTTTTGTCATCAGTGTGACACTTTCTTTAAAATTATTGCTTGCACATGGCATGAAACAGAAGCATTAGACAGTTAAACAACAATACGTTCCTCGGTCTTCTTAGGCCAGAAATCGATGCCAATGCTGCTGTTTTCAGTTTGAATGGATTTATCACCTTATTTATTTTATATTTTATGGTGCTGTACACATGCTGCCTCTCAGCTATAAATGCAGTGGCTTAGAGGGTGTCGTTAAGGCCGGAGTGGATCATATGAACCTGACTAAAACCAGGAGGGGAAGCAGAGTGTGCTCTTCATATCCATGCTCTCGCATGCTGTGCTTGCACAGAGATTATGACCTATTTTGTACAGTATGTGCTGGTGCTGTGGTCTGGTTAATTACTCAGTAGTGATTCAAAAGTATTTCTTTCTCATACTCTCTCTCTCATTTTGCTTTCTATCTCTCCTTTCTCTGTTTTTTTCCCCTGTGAAACAGGTGAATAACGCCACTGCAAGAGTGATGACAAACAAAAAGGCAGCTAACCCATACACAAACGGTACAGGCTTCTTCATTCATGTCAGTTAAGGAGTAGAAATCATTCTTTACCAGTTGAAGTATCTAAAAGTCATTTCGTTTTACTGTTTCATGGGTGCATCCTGCTCAGTGGTGGGTTCCAGCTTCCACCCATTGTTGAGACATTCCTTTGATTTGCTGGAGTGCGCTCGTGTTTATGTTTCTGTCTGTGTTTGCGGTTTGCAGGCTGGAAGCTGAATCCTGTGGTGGGAGCCGTTTACGCACCTGAACTCTACGCAGGTGAGGAATGCCTCGTTATAGCATTCAGTCCTTCCTTGAACTTTTCTTCACCGTCTATTTTATGAGCTTCACCTACTTACAGGTCCACTGCTGTATATAAGCTCAATGGATGGAAAATTAGTCACCTCGCGTGTGTAAGGCGGTAGTCACTTCATACTCTAGTAGATGGCATTGTATGAGAACAATCCTGCGGGGTGTGAGTGACGGGATCCATAGATTGAGAAGAGGTGCTACAGTGCAGTGAATGTCTCGTTCCATGTGTGGGAAATGTGTCACAAAGCAGATGTTAATGATTGGCTAAAAGGAGTGACTGCATTTGGGCGTGCCAAAGACCATAGTGTGAGGAAAGTAGCTGAATCTGCAGGTATATGGAAGCGTACAGTCATACGGGTCTACCAGCAGTGGCTAAAATCCCAGTCTACAGGGAATTCTCCTCGGAATTGTGCCAGGGAAGGCATCCACCAAATCTGGCCCAACTGACCAATTCTTTGATGCAAGAAAAACTCCAATCATGCCAAATCAAATCGCTGTTAATCTTGCTCATGGAGGTATTAAATGCTATTAGGTACATTTCAGTCACAGGTAACACTTTTTTTTGTCCAGTGAGCTTATGTGTATAATTATAGACTTTAGCAAATCTAATGTGTTAGTGACATTGGTTTTGCTGGGAGTCACTGCTAGGTCGAGAGTGCCCTTTCAAACAAAAATATCCAGGCAAAGCTGTTTCTGTGGTCAGACAGTTATTTAGAAGCCAAATTAGAGAAAATTAGACATATAAAAACTCGTTTGTATAAAAAATAAAAAAGTTAAATACATTAAAGAACAAAGTGTTTAAAAATATTAAAATGGTACAGAGAAATGGGACTCCTGACAACCATGCAAGTCCTGGTAGACCACCAAAACTTTCAACTTGGAATGAGAATCGAGCTTCACTCATACTTCAGATCTGAAAATATCCACAGGTGTTTCTGTCCATCCTTCCACTGTGAGAAGAAACCGTAACCAGAGATAATCAAGCTTAGTATCTGATCTTTAGAGCACTGTAGATCAACAGAGCGATGCTAGAAAGAGGCCAAATCTGCAAAAGGGTACAACATGATGTAACCTTTCCAGCGAGCCTTTGATGACGCAGCTAGAATTCAGAACACTAGAGACAGACACAGTGCTGCTGTAACTGATCCACTTGCACCAGCACAACATGCCCTAACCACCACATCTGTGGTACTGCAGTGCTGAGAATGATCCACCACCTAATACCTGTTCTGTGGTGGTCCTGATTGTTGTTGTGTTGCACAAGGTAAAAATGGCTCTAACAAACTGTACTGAGAAACAGGTCTGTAATTGTACAGCTATGTACCGAACCTGTAAGGTGGTAGGAGGACCTGATGGACACTGAATGTTGATACACAAGGCAGGTCGCATTATCATGTGCTCACAAATGTACATATATGTAAGTGTTTATATGCTGGACATGCGTATCTCCAAAAACACAATAACACAGGCCCGTACACACGAATAGACTGATAGAGTGGATGGAGTGTGTGTGATAAGGGCTTGTGGTTGAAGGTTGTAGGTTGGCCTGTATTGGTCTGATTTGATCTAACTCACATGATGGACACTCGTAGCTCACTCTAGCTTCACTCTTCCCCTCCAGCTAAGTTGGAAAAAATCACAACCACAGAATAAAGCAAAGATGTGTGTGTGTGTGGAGCAGCTCTGTTATCAGCGGGTGGAGTGCGCTATAGCGTGGCAGGATTTGCAGAGTGCAGCAGATTGACTTTTACAGGAGGAACTGCTTTTTCCTTTTTCTTTTTTCACTCTGTCTACTCTCTCTCTTCTCTTTCTCTCTCTCTTTCTCTCTTCTCTTTCTCTCTCTCTTTCTCTCTCTCTCTCCCTTTCTCTCTCTCTCTCTCTCCCTCTCTCTCCCTCTCTCTCTGATGCGTATGTGTGTTAGACGAGGAGTGTGAGGGTGCAGTATTTCATTTGGAAGAAGTGCTGAGCACATTGAAGCTTTAACTGCTTCCCTTTCTGCTCATTAGGCTAAAATCTGTTCATTCCACAGACAGCTTTACAGCCCGACTCTAAATAACAACCTGACTCAAACCCACCATCCATCACTTTAATACCAGCACCACACACACACATACACACACACTCTTACACACACACACACACACACATTGTAGGGCCATTACATGGTCTTCCATTCATTTTCTGGAGACCCAAACCTTAAACAGAACAACTACTAGCCTAACTCTAACCCTGTGACCCTAATCTTACCTTAAACCCAACCCTTACCCTAACCTTACCCTACCCCTAACTTTACCTTAACCCTAACATTATCATAACCTTATCCTTACCCTAACAGTACCCTCATCCAAACCATAATCCTACCCTAGCCCTACCCTATATGAGCAGGTTATGCCTGTAACTGTGATTACGCCGTATATTTATATTCATGTGTTTTCTTGTTCAAAACTACGTTTGTTTGATTTAGGTTAATTAAATGCAACAAAAAATGCTATTCATGGAGAAGCATAAATTAAGTGCATAAATAGACACATTCATGCCAATCTTAAAGGGTTAACCAACACCCTAACAAGTGTGGCAAGTGTTCAAAAAGGCATCATCTGAATTCCCCCTCAGGCATGCAGTTTTCATGACGGTGGTGCCTACATAAGACATTAGCCTTCAGTAGCAAAGAAGCAAAGTTCAGACACCAAACATGTCTTGACTGATCAATCACATTTTGGGGTAAATTATCTGAATGCAGTGTTTCACTGAGGGGCTTCCATTTTACTCTGTGTGTGTGAGTGTGTGTGTGTGTGTGTGTGTGTGTGTGTGTGTGTGTGTGTGTGTGTGTGTGTGTGGGTGTGTGTGTGTGTGTGTGTGCACGCAATGTGCGTGTGATGTGTGTAAGATTTTGTGCATGCGTGTCTGTTTTTGTATTCATGTTGTAGGATTGTCACATAGTGCCTCAAATCCACAGATCATTACACACTTATTCAGAGACCCACACCATGTCAGTGTGGTGTGCGTACACTAACACATGCATAATTACACACACACAAACACACACACACACACACAAACACACACACACACCATCTCTTTCAGAGCATCTCATAAATCACAGAAAGCATTTTCCCGCGGTGCAGGCGGGGGGCTCTCTGCTGCTATGATTCATTGGCTGCTAATTTTTCAGCCCCTCTTGACATGGAGATGCAGTTTTGCCAAGCCTAAACGGCAGCATATGCTAGCCAGCTGGGCCCAGAGAGACACGTTCTTTAATCCAAACCACCAAACAACCAGACCACAGAAATTACTGAGGCTTAAAGGAGAGGAAGAAAATAAACTGATAAACTTTCAAATACGTGTGATTAAACCCTTAGAAGCCTGTTATTAGCTCCTTTATATATTTCAGTTACATTACAGCATTATTTATAGTTACACTCTTCTACAGGTAGAGATTTAGATATATAGGTCATTATTTATTAGTTTGCATTACATTTGATTTGCTTCTTTATCACTTCTTTTCCACTGTTTTCTTCTCTTTTCTTTTCTTTTCTCTTATCCTCTCCTATCTTATGTTCTCTTCTATTTTTATTTGTTTTCTTCTCTTTTCTTTTCATTTTTTCTCTTTTCTTCTTCTCTTCTCCTCTCTTATTTTTTCTTCTCTTCTCTTCTCTTCTCTTCTCTTCTCTTCTCTTCTCTTCTCTTCTCTTCTCTTTCACTTTTTTCTCCATTCTTTTGTACTCCTCTTCTCCACCTCTTTATTCTCTTCCTATATTTTCTTTTCTCTCTTCTCTTTCTTACTGTTCACATTTCTTTTTTCCCTCTTATATCTTGTCTTTCCTTTCTCACTCTTTCCTCCTTAGTTATTAGTGTCATTAGTCTATACATTTGATTTATATTATTACATTGTTATAAAGATAATGGTATAGTTCATTTTCTCACTCACTCGTCTTCTAAACTGCTTTATCCTTCTGGGTCGTGGAGGAGGATGGAGCACTCAGTGGTCATTGCACCAGTCCATCCGGGACAAATAGTTACATAGTACATTGTTTATTATGTAGCAGTTTTCATTGGTTAGGTTTACCGTCTCTTCTCTTCTCTTCTCTTCTCTTCTCTTCTCTTCTCTTCTCTTCTCTTCTCTTTCCTTCTCTTATCTTCTTTTCTCTTCTCTTCTCTTCTGTTCTCTTTCCTTCTCTTCGTTTCTATTCTTTTCTCTTCTCTCTTCTTGTGAATCAGTCATGTAAACAGATTTGTGTGACAAACATAGCAAAGGCCAAAATCATGATACTGATTAACAAGCAGTTTATTGTATAGCCCTGCATGTGTCTTTGTTCTGAAATGCCTGACTGTGGTATTAAAGTGGGGGGTTGGGGGGTTAAACTCTCTTGGCTGCACCAGCGGGGGTTTTCACGGCGCCACAACAGCCTTCTTCTTCTGCTGCTGTCTGCAACATAACCCTCCCCATGAGCTCTGTGACTGGAGAGGGGAGCAGAGAGAGAGCTGGGCATGCTCACTGTGATTGGGTTCCCTGTCTGAGGAGAGAAATGAAGTAATGCTCCAAAATGAGCTCCCTGAGAGTGGGGCATCTCTAGTTCTCTGTTTAGTGCTGTGCATGGCTTGTTGATCAGATTGCAGCTCATCCGCTGAGGCCATCTCAGACAGTGTTTGTGTGTGTTTGTCTGTCTGTGTGTGTGTGTGTCTATGTGTGTGCGTGTATGTGCAGTTTGAAAATGACATCTGCTCCTGACATTGTGAGGACATTTTATGATTACCAGACCAAAGGAAATGCTTCACATTTGCTCCTAATAATTAACAAAAGCTTGTTACACTGTGCTTTAGAACCCTTGGTTGCAGCATACTGATGCTAAAATGACACATTTTTAGAGGATATCTGAGAGCTCAAAGTCAAGAGACAAGTATAAGAGTGAAAGTCAAATGTCGATGTCAAACATTAATGACTATCATTCCATCATTTTTTAAAAGCTGCTGCATACCAATCCTAGACAGCCATCTGTAGTTCAGCACCATGGACAGCCATCTGTAGTTCAGCACCATGGACAGCCATCTGTGATTCAGCACTATGGACAGCCGTCTGTGATTCAGCACCATGTACACCAGTCTGTGATTCAGCACAATGTACAGCAGTCTGTGGTTTCAGCACCATGAACAGCAGTCTGTGATTTCAGAACCATGGACAGCAGTCTGTGATTTCAGCACAATGTACAGCTGTCTGTGATTCAGCACCATATAGAGCTGTCTGTGATTCAGCACCCTGGACAGCAGTCTGTGGTTTCAGCACCATGGATAGCAGTCTGTTGGCCTTTTTGGACAGACCCTGGCCCTTGAACTGGTTTAATTCAGGATTCTTAGAGCCTTGGTGCTATTCAGGGAACCAGCCTGCATTTGCACCAGTTTTTACAGGAACCAAGGAACGTCAAAGGATACGTCATCAGTATCAACAAAGGGCATTACACAGCAATAGTAAACAGTAGAAATCAGATGGCGACGCGTATAGATTAGCTGTGAGAGTTTGTGCTGTTATTACAGATGTTTGTTTTTATCCAATAAGCAAGCACGGATCAACTACTGGTAATAAGAAGACGTAGAGAAATTTATTTGTGCTGAAGAACCTCCTATTCTTTGGTTCCAGCTGGGAACTAACTTATC
>CM067475.1:41006552-41077183 GCA_034552555.1 Semaprochilodus insignis | reverse complement strand
AGAGTAAAGGTGGGCGTTTTTCCCCAAGACAAGCTGCAGTATGTAGCATGTATTACAGTCTCTCTAATAGAGCCTAGTGTTGAGGTCAGAAGGCATTAAGCTCTCTCTCACTGCAGGCCTGATCGTTTGTCTCTGTTGGCAGCTTAATGGGTTCAGGTGGCTAACACATACTTCACTTAAACCTGCTCAACCTAGTTTAGATCTTAGATCTCAACACCGACTACAAGTTTGTCAAACTCAAGACTTGTAAATATCAAACATACAGGTAGAGTGAGGCTAACTGAGTAAATAGGCAGTTCGCAGTCACATGATGCCGATGACATGCAAAATCCAGATGGAGGGCAGGAAGTGAAAAGCAGAAAGGATGAGATCACAAATTATGTTGGACATGATACTTGTGTTACGAAGAGAGATTTTTGCCTGCTGTAAGGGCAGTAGATATATGAACTACCTTAGCACAAGCATATTGAAGTATGAAGAGATACAGCTTTTTAGTCTCTGGGTTTTCACCAGGGTGAGGGGTCAAAGGGCAGACCTTAATCCAGTAGAAGTGTTGAGGCAGAGCCTAAAGCGTGGTGTTCATGAAAGAAGACCAACTAACAAAACACTGTCGTAGAAGCTCTACGAGCCGAGATTCCTCCAAGTCAATGTGCAGGGATGACCAACAGTTATAGGAACATATGGTTTAAGTCGTTGCTGCTAAAGGGGGTCACACCAGATCCTGAAAGCAGAGGTTCACATACTTTTGCCAACGAAAACACTGAATGTTAGGTTACCTAGTTCAGTAAATGGGTATAAGCATGTGTCATTTATTTGATTTGGTTGTTCTTATCTATTATTCTGAGTAAAATGAAGATCTGATCATATTTTAGGTCAAATCTACATAGAGCTTCACCAAATGATACACGGCACTTTCACGCACTGTATTTTCACATTCACTTATTAATAGACAAATCGTGGAATTTGACGAGGGCCATTCAAACCTTTCCGTACAACTGTACCCACAACATTAGGTTTTTCCTTTTTCTTCAATCATTATTCAGTCCCCACAAAGACAGGAAAACAGTATACCCTCCCCTTATACACAGAAAACAAGACTCCTCCTAAAACCTCAGAGGCCGTTGTCCTCCCGCCCCTGTGCGAAGGTTTCAGCACATCTCATCATCTCTCCCTCATGTTCAGCTGAACCTCAGGGCGCTGCTGTCTCACGCACTTCAGAGACACACTTCACCTCTCAGTGGAGCTAACAACAAGAAAACTCATACAGAGGAGAATGCTCAGCCGGTAGGGCTGTGTCCCGATTTGTACTCACGGAGCCCTAGTATGGGAGTGTTGGATGCACTAAATAGGGCACGTTTTATCCACTTTAGTCCTTTATTCCTTACAAAGCCTTGAGTGACTCATGGACAGCAAAAGCATAAACAGGCGGGCGTGAACGCTAATGACATCCCAACATGTGAGAATGCGAGAATAAATAAAAATGTGAATATCATGTGTTATAGGGATGCTGGGATGCTTTTGTATCAGGCTTTGAAATGAAACTGTAAACAGAGAGCTGCATTTATGTCACTAAATTATCACTTCAATCTGAGAATTCTGTTTATATATTGCTTTCTCCCACCAGTCAGGTGATTTCATGTAGTCTTTTTGCCATAGCAACATCTAATGTAGAAATCTGTGCTAGCATGAAGTTGGCGAAGTTAGCGGGGTTAGCTCTGTTGGATTTTGATTCAGCTGTAGAATTTCTCCCCTACCTTAACCAAAAGTACTGTTTATCTGATGGTCATGGTTTCGGTGGTTTATCAGGTCTTACATGGTTGTTAGGAGTTCAGTTTTCACTGCAGCTTTTAACTATTTCTGAACACATGTTTTGGAAACTCCAATTCTGTAGATCAAATGCTTGTAACAGGCGCAGAAGTGACATTCTTTGTATGGCTCAGTTTCCATTGAACTCTTTCAACTTAAAGTATGTCTTTTAATAATGTTGCATTAGCAGGCAGTATATAGCCAGGTATAAAGACAATTTGATGTTAAAGCCAGGTAAAGTGAGTCTCTTAACCTCAACCAGTGATGTTTATCTAGCAGTTCATCATCTGGTTGCATTTTATGGCCACAGATTTCAGCTTTCAACAGCTTCAGATTTCAACTACTGGGCGTTTGCAAGGAGTCTTTATGGAGCCACATTCACATGGCTGCTTCTTCACTGTTTATGCAGCAAGAACATTGCTGTTCTTACTCTCACCATTTGGCTGCACTGACAGCAACGAACTGCATGTTGTCCCAGAGACGTTGAATGAAAAGTAAGTCTACGTTCTTGTAGCGCATGACACTTCCGTTCTCTAACTGGATATTTCAGCCATAACTTCGAAACACAGTAGTCACATGGAACATGGAAGTGTATAGTCTTAGATAAAAGTCCACACTGATCAATTCATGCTCACAAATGTGTTTTCTCATTAGACTTTAGACAAGTTTATGAGTTCAGACAAGGTTTAGAGATCCCTAATAAGAAAAAAGCATAGAATTAAATTGAACTATTTAATAGCCCATAGTTTTAGCTATTGCAGCATGGCTAAAGGGGTTTCATGGCAATTTTCCTCTTGCTTGCCAAACTCTGTATACTGCACTACAAATTATTTCTGCTCTACAGTAATGTTTATACAGCATTCAGCTTTCAATAGCTGTAGTACAGGTAGACTACAGGGTATCAAACGGATGAGCTTTTGAAAGAATAGCAGTTTGTATCATTGAAAAACTGAAAGGCTGAAATGGAAAAAAAAAAAGATTTTTGCCTCTTTAACAGTAAGATGCAATTTAACAGCAGTTTAACAGCAATTTTAAAACTGGACCCCCATAGGACCACCACAAAGCAGGTATTATTTGTATGGGCTTCCTGTGGGGTTCCTGAGCCCTGAAGAACAGGGTAAAAGGGAATTCAGAGAATCAGATGGACTACAGTCTGTAACTGTAGAACTACAGAGTGCTCCTATATGTGAATCTGATTAACTGGACAGTGTGTATAGAAGCAAATGACCAGTCGGTGTATATACAGTATGAAATACTGAAGTTTGAATTTCTTAGGTGGGCCTTTTTAAATCCCCCACATTAGCTTTATTTTCTGAACTGCACAGACAGTAGGACATTGAATCTGTTATACTTACAGCTTTATCTGGCACAGAGGCTTATAAGGGGAAGAGTGCAAAAAGCTGTTCCATAAAGAAATTGTGTTCCCCTCCCCCTCTTCCCTCTCCTACCTAATGTATTCTGTCATAAAGGGAGCACAAGAACATCTTCTTTAACTCTTGCAAGCATATGTCTAGTCTCTAGTGACCTGTGACCTCATTTCTTCCCCTCTACCTCATCCTTTTTATTCAGATGTGTCTAGGAAAGTCTGGCTAAGTTTTGCCTCTGTCAGTAAAACATCTTCATCTATCACGGAATATGATCTACGCTGGATCTGCATGACTGTAGATTACTGTAAACAGTATCTGTAACTCAGAAGTTGGTTGCATTTTCTGTTTTTCATGGTCTATGTAGTCAAACACGTTCAGTGATGTTGAGGTTACAACTCTGGGGTGGTCAGTTCCCTGTTCCCTAACAGCTTAATTGTTTGATTTGCCAATGTTCTTCTTTTCTTCCTGTTTTCTTTTCTCAGTAAGGGCTTTTTAACAGCTGCACATTGCGTTGAGTTGTCTTCTCATTGTGGAAGGATGGACAGAAGCACAGAAAGATTTTTCCAATCTAAAGCGAAAGTGTACTGTTTATCTGATGGTCATAGTTTTGGTGGTTTACCAGGTCTTGCATAGTTGTTAGGAGTTCAGTTTTCACTGCAGCTTTATCTGTTTCTGAACAGATGTTTTGGAAACTCCAATTCTTCACTCATTTTGCTTTGACTTATTTATGCAAGTGGATTATTTTATATTATAGAAGCTTTATCTTCTCAGAAATATCTCCCGAGGAAGGAACTTGAAGTTAATGTCTATTTTGACTTGAAAATAAGTAAATGGTGGTCTCTGACTTTATTTTCATTTCATTTCTCTCTCTCTCTCTCTCTCTCTCTCTCTCTCTCTCTCTCTCTCTTTGCAGTAACAGGTTTTCCCTATCCCCCTGCTGGAGCTGCCGTAGCGTATAGAGGAGCTCAGCTCAGAGGGAGAGGACGAGCTGTTTATAACACCTTCCGCACAGCAGCACCACCACCACCCATACCAGCCTACGGAGCGTGAGTGCTTACACATGGGCAAAAACATTGGGGACAGAAAGAGAAAGAGATCACAATGAGAGGGAAGGGGAGAGAGAGAGATAGATGAGAGAGCGGGATTTAGAGAGTTGAGAGAGTAGGAGAGACTTTCTAGTTATGTGTGCGAGTAAGACAGACTGAAGTGCATACTGTGTTCTATATTCCGTGTTCTAATAATGACATAGATAAATAAACTAGCCCTAGTTTACACATCAGAGCTTACTTGTATAATATAGGAGCTATACTGTCTCTCTCTCTCACACACACACACACACACACACACACACACAGGTGCGCACCCCATCCATCTCTGTAAATCTCAGTGCTCCTCCTCTGCACCAAAGTGATTTGTCTTCACATCGCATGAGTGCATGACTGCGACCAAAACCCCTCTGCTTTCCCATCCATCCAGCCTCTCTTCCTTCATCCCTCCATACTCTACCTTTCATTTCACTATAGTCTGTACACTTCTTTCACCTCTTTTTTTCCTTTATAAATGAATGAAAAGCGTTCTCTCAACACTCTACAGCATGATTAAAAGAAGCTTAGATATAAAGTTATGTATATATATAAAACCTCACTAGACAAAACAATTAGTCACATTGCTTGTTTAATTTGGTACCAACTTGCAGATGACATTGCACAAGGATGATCTGGCTATAAATACCTGTGGGGTGAGTGTGACAGGATCCGTAGATTGAGAAGAGGTGGTACAGTGCAGTGAATGTCTCCTTCCATGTGTGGAAAATGGCTCCAAAGCAGATCTTAATGATTGGCTAAAAGGAGTGACTGCATTTGGACGTGCCAAAGACCATAGTGTGAAGGAAGTAGCTGATTCTGCAGGTGTATGGAAGCGTACGGTCATACAGGTCTACCAGCAGTGGCTAAAATCCCAGTCTACAGGGAATTGTGCCAGGGAAGGCATCCACCAAATCTGGCCCAACTCTGCAATTGCAAGAGCGACTGAACACTAATATGGCCTGCGTCCAGAAACCCGTCCAGTCCATGTCAAATCTAATCATAGCTGTTATTCGTGCTCGTGGAGGTATTACACGCTACTAAGTGGGATTAATTTTTTGTCCAGTGAGCTTATACATACATGTAGACTTTGGTAGTCCTTTTTATTTGGGTCTTCAGTTAGTGTGTTGTGTTGGGCTGGAATGCGGTGGTTTAGACACAGAAGTGCTGCTGGAGCTTGTAAACACTGTGTCTATTCATTGTCCACTCTATTAGACACTCCCACCTTGTGTTCTTCCACCTTCATCACTGGTCACATGACGCTGCCCTCAAGATAGTTTTGTTTGGTGGACTAGCAGTGGCAATGAGGTGTTTAAACACTCCAGCAGCACCGCTGTGTCTGATCTACTCACACCAGCACAACACACACTAACACACCACAGCCATGTCAGTGTCACTGCAGGGCTATGAATGATCCACCACCCTGTGGTGGTCCTGACCATTGAAGAACAGTTTGAAAGGGGGGCTAACATAGTATGTAGAGAAGCAGATGGACTACAGTCTGTATTTGTAGAACTACAAAGTTCTCCTATATGGTAAGTGAAGCTGATAACATGAACTATGAGTGTACAATGGACAATGCATGTACATATGTATGTATATTTCTTTCTCCCTTTCCCTTTTCTTATTCACTCACTTTAATTCAGTTCAGTTCAAGTCATTTTAGTTCAGTTTATTTTAGTTCAATGTAGCTTAAACAGGTCCAGTATTGTTAACCCGGATTTCCTTTCCTACGTCTATACATGGACGTCTAAAACACTCTGTGTTTTCTTTTCCTTTATATAAACTGCTTTTCTGAGAAGCTGCTTTGAGACAACATGAGTTGTAGAAAGCGCTATACAAAGAAACATTGATTGATTGATTGATTGATTGATTGATTAACACATTGAAAGGTTTGTCACTGAGCATACTTCGGAACAGTGATATCATAACCTCTCTCTTTCCCTCTCCGTCTTCACAGGGTGGTGTATCAGGACGGTTTCTACGGTGCTGAGATCTACGTGAGTAGTGTTGTGTTTCCCCGACAGAAATGGTAACAGAGAAAGAGAGTTTCTATCCGGATGTTTATGTCTCTGGGAGTGTAATATAACTCCAGGATTGCCCCGACTCTATTCTCCAAAAAGCTAAAGCCCAGTCAATCGGCCCACGCCCCCATCCACACCCCCACTGCCAAGCAGCGCTACAACCAAACTCTAAACTCCCTCTGCTTACTCCATTACACACACACACAAACACACACACACACACACAGGGATGAGGATGAGATCAGTGTCTGGCACTTGTGCTGGATCGGTCTCACTCGCCGTTCTGTACAGTCCCTTGCCTAGTGGTCTGCACAGGTATGAAATTAAAGCCCAAACCCATCCCGTACCCACAAGTATGAAAGCTGACCCGGACGGGCCCGTGTGGTACTGCTATATTTGAAATCCAAACCTGACCCAAATTCGCATGAGATCACCAACTTTGTTTTATAGTGCCTTGCTTTGTACAGGAGGGATAGAGAAGTAGTTAAGCGAGAGAATATGTAATATTGGGATGAAAGGTTATTTTCACATCTGTATTACACTAACAGTGTTTATTATCAGTATATTTTGATTTAAATTAAACCTGGCAGAGCATTCACCTACCCAGAGCATCCAAGTAACAAAATAAATAAATAATAAATAAATAATAAATGCCACAAGATGCCATACTTGCTAGAAAATGATTTTGGTCAGTTCATTTGATCAAATACCACTTTCATTTTTCAATGTACATGCGTTTTTATTAGCTTTCGATGTAGTATTTATGTCCACCCTTGGTGATGATTGACTTACATTAAAAGCTAGACTAGTTTTTTGCCTCTCCTGTAAAGTTGCCATTTTGGAGACTGACGATATGTGGTTCATATTTGGTCTAAATCTCCCTGTTTTATTCAAATAATAATAAGGATTTTATCAAATCAAATAAATGCTAATCACTAAAAATAAATTCATATGCATTTTATTTACTCCATGTTTGGTAATTCCACCCCTTTTACACTTTGGGTGAACTTGACAAGCACAGGGAAAGATCTGGAGTCCTTTTCCATCAACCCAACACACCCCTCTCATTACCCTTAGCTTAATTCAGGGGCTCATTCACCCACTTCTCAAACTCTGGAGCTATTCTGAATAACACAACTAAGAGACAACTTTCAGCCCAAAGGTTAGAAATGTAACTTTACCCCCCCAAACACCTGATATTCTGTTAAGGCTCATTTGGGCTTGGGTTGGGTGGTGGACCTTGACTCCTGCCATTTGCAAAAAGACACACACACTGGCGTCTTTAGGATGAGTGGGTGTTAAGGCAGCTGTGCTAAGCTCAGCATTTGCTGCTTTACTTTTTCTAATAAAACCAGAAGATTTTGAAAGAAATAGGCATCTGTTTTCCTCATGGAGAGCAAATGTACGTCCCTACAATCACAAAATGTTCAGGATTTGGGGCGGGATGTTCAATTTGATTGGGGCGAAATTTAGCCAAACAGACCTAAACATCTCACACACTCGACGACCATCTAACATGTACATCTTCATCTGAACAGATCAGACAGGAGAGCTGTGTGACAGTGTGCAGCTCAGCATGTCTGAAGCACTGAAGCAGTAGAACATTGACTCTGGAGACTGCAGAAAAACTGCACATCTGCACATCTGTACCAGTGCAGTACCGGGAGCAGCTGATTGTTTAATGGAGGTTGGAGGCTGTGATGGAGGTTTATGATTGCGGTTATTTTTATGATTACTCAAAGGCGGTTTGCAGGACCGTGTTATAGACATTGTGGCTTGCAGCTACATAACGGAAGTACAAGTGCAGATACAGCCTTAGAGAATCGCCTCAGGGACTGCAGTATCTATACAGAGAGACGCAACTTACCCAACAAGGAATGAAAAAGAGTGGAGGTGAGATACAGACAAGCAGCAGGGTGAACCCTTTAAGCTGAGGTAACCTTGCTCCACACGGACGCTGGTTATCAATATTATGTCATGACTCTTGTTGTGCTTCCCGGGCTATGGTATTTTCTTGCATTGACACCTGCAGACGAACACAGGAGCAAGTTTAGTCTGTAGGTTATAAATTGACATTTAGGTTGAATAATTTGTTGGCAGTTGTTGTGTGGTTCTTTCTCCCTCTCTCACTCTCTTTCATTCTCTCACTCTCTCACTCTCTCTCTCTGTCTCTCTTGCACTCTGTCCCTCCCTCAGTGGATTGGCTTATGTTCAGGTGGCCAGCAGAGAGCAAGTGATAAGGCAGAGCAAGAACAGATAAAAGGATTAATTTTCCCTCCGGTGCTGCTGTTTACACATACATAAACACAGCCCTCACACACACACACACACACACACACACAAACACACATACACACACACATACACATATAAATATATATATATATATATATACACACACATACACTTACACACAGAGTGCATCTCTCCTGTGTACGTGTATGTGTGTGCTGAGGTGTAGTCAGTAAGTGTCCTGGAGTGACCCAGCTTTAACTAAGAGGAAAGTATTTTTCTCTTAACCTACACAATCTCTGTTTCTCTCTCCCTCTCTCCGTCTCTCTCTCTATCTCTCTCTCTGTCTCACAGAGATATAGGGGCTGTAGCAGGTTATCTGCTGTATGTGGAACTGTGTGTGTGTGTGTGTGTGTGTGTGTGTGTGTGTGTGTGTGTGTGTGTGTGTGTTTAACGTATTCATCTTTTAGTAAGAGTGTCTTCTCTTCTCTTCTCTTCTCTTATCTTCTCTTCTCTTCTCTTCTCTTCTCTTCTTTTCTCTTCTCTTCAGTTCCATTTACCTCCCTTTTTCTCTTTTCTATTAAATTCTCTTCCCCTCTTCTTCTCTATTCTCTGACATTTCTAATTTCTTACCGGCTCCCTCTTCTCTTCTCTTCTCTTCTCTTCTCTTCTCTTCTCTTCTCTTCTCTTCCTCTGTTACGACCCAACATACTGCCAATGCTGCACAGTCTGTACTGCAGTACCCTTACACACAAATCCACACACTCTGTTTTACACACCCTTTTGTAATACACACACAGTCATTCTGTACACACCCAGTCACGATACACACACTGAGCTACACAGTTGCTCTCTCTTTGTTCAGTTCTGCTTCAGACCTGCAGAGCTGGAATTGTATCATCAATGTAAAGTACAGCACACAAACACACACACTCATTCCTACATTTACACACACATAAGTTCAAAGACCTACCACTGCATACAGTTCACACACACACACACACACACACTCCAAAGCGGCAGTGGGATCAGCTCAGTGATGTTTAGCAGTGAGTGATGTGAATCCTCATGTGGTGATGATGACAGACACATGTAACATCACACCAGTGAGAACAGCACAGGTACCGCTACAGTACATCACACCCGCCCGCACACACACACACACACACACAGAAAGAGAGAGAGAGAAAGAAAGACACGTATAAATCAAAGGTAACATTCTGTCCTGTATGTAACCTCTTTGATGAGACCTGCATGAGTGTAAAGCAAAAACAACACATTTACTTGCTGTTATGTTTATGCATAAGCACAAACACACTCATACACCCCCTGATTGGTCACTTTATTAAGCACACCTCCTTGTATTTACAGTCATTGTCCATTTGATCAGCTCCATTTACCATATAGGCGCCCTTTGTTGTTCTACAGTTATAGACTGTAGTCCACCCGTTTCTCCATATACTTTGTTAATCCCCTTTACCCTGTTCTTCAGTGCCCATATAGGCTGAGTGGAGCTGATAATGTGCAAAAATGAGTGTAGATACAAAGATGTGTATTTAATGAAATGGCCTGTCTGTGTATATGATGACATCTGTTCCAAAATACATTACAGACCACTTTGGAAATGTTTTATTCCATGATATATGTTCTTTTGAGTAGGCTTCAGACATATCAGCACTATATTATGAAAAAATCCACCTTAATTAGAAAGAATGGTGTATGTCAGCTCTTTCTCTTTACAAAAACACACTATATCTATACGTATATGTGCAAAGTTATATGCAGCATATTGGAATAAAAGAAAGCTAGCTTTTTATGAGTTTTAAAACATGAAAAAATATGATGACATATATGTATTTTTAGTTCTCTGAAACCATTAGATTAGAGCCTAGAGCAAAACTATATCCTCACTTCAACAAAAGAAAAAAACAGAGCCACAGATAAGACTTAGCACTACACACATACAGACAGACACATATGCACCATTGCACATATCATGCAATGTAATATCTTACTGATATGATAAAGGGATAAAAGTATAGGCCTATATGGTGACACACATACAGTAAAATGGCTGAATAGTCACTTTTGGAGGAAAGGAAACTGACATACAAACAGAACTACACACACACGTGCGCACACACACCCGTGACCTGATATAAGCCGTGTGGTGTGTGTCGGAGCCATGGCAGTGACAGGCTGATTTATTGTAGCGTGTGTGTGTGATTTATCGGTCTGCGCGTGTGCAGGCTATGGCACCAATCAACCAAATCCCACAGGAAGTTCTCCACTTTCTCCTCCTTTCCACTTCCTGTTCCGTTGGGAACGAGGTCACCACCCCTCAGCTCCCAACTCGCCCTCTGACCTGATTTCACACTCCAGGCAACCAGCTCCTCCCTTTAAAGAGATAGTTTCAGCAAACATTCATATTTACAAAGTTTATTCCTTTGCAACAAATTTACCTTGTCAGCCATGACATGCCTAATGCCTGAAGCTTCTTTAGACATATGAGGATAATGTGGCTAACAAGTAATGAAAGCCTATAACCAACCAATTAGTCCTGTGTAAAGTAGTCATGTCACGATCCAGTGTCTCCACCCTCCAGTCTGAGTGGAATATCAGTCGACCACAATATTATTTTCAAATCTTCATAGATAACACAGCAAAGATAGTGCAGCCAGCTATGATGGCTGCAGCATACTGGGGTTTGTACTCCCGATCTTCTGATTATAGCACCAACACTTGAATGGTTTCACTCAGGAAAGCCTTAAACACACATTTTTAGAAGCAGTGTGCAGCTCTGCCGCAGATAAAACAAGCCATTTCTGTGATTCCTCTGTGATCTGTTTTGTAGTAGTCATTAGTTGCAAGTCAAAAAAGTATTTGTGAGGTGGGGTTCAGGTGAGGGCTCCATACCAAATTCATGACACCGTGCCTCTAGGGACCTGACTGTGTGCATAGGTGTGCGGTCATGCTTCCCCACAAAATTAGAAGCGTATAATTGTGTAAAATGTCTCTGTATGATGTAACACTACTGTTATCCTTCACTGGAACTAAGGAGCCCCAACCCTGAAAAATAGCCCCAGACCATTATCCCTCCTCCACCAACTTTTAGTACTGACACATTGCATTGCGGTACGTAGTGCTCGCCTGCCATCCAACAAACTCAGATTCATCATCACCCTCCCAGATACGGAAACATGGTCGGTCGCTACAGAGAACACATTTCCTTTGCTCCAGAGTCCAGGGACACTGTGCCTTACACCATTCCATTTGACGCACCTAGTGATCTTGGGCTTGTGTGCAGCTGCTCAGCCATGAAAACCCTTTTCATATATCTTCTGATGCATGATTTGTGCTGAAGCAGTTTGGAACTCTGTAGTGAGTATTGCAACGAGTAATTAATGCCTCACTCTGTGGTCTGCTGCTTCATGGCTGAGCTGTTGTTATTCCAAGACGATTCCATTTCACAATAATACCACTTACAGTTACCCGGGGCAGATCTAGCTGGACAGAAATTTCTGACTTTTCTACATGTTCATCATATACTTTTTGCCATATAGTGTACGTCTGTGCATTTCCTAGAAAACAAACAGAAACTGCATGAGTGAAGCTATTTGAGGTTACTTAACAGTTCCAGGCTGTGGATTTGGATGCTTTGCAGGATGGTAATTTGTGGGCTGTAAGCTTCCTTTCTTAGCAAGCAACATTTGCCTCTTAGCTTTCGACACCAGACATCTCCTGGTTGATCGACTGCATTTGGAGTATGGGGAAGCATGGTACAGATTTGATTTTCTGCTGAACAATCGTTTTAATCCCCCCTCTGAAACCTGATTCCACAAAAGCGGTATGGTTCTGATGTGAATGAACATGTTTACTATTCAGGCTGTAGGTTGTACTGGCTTTTGGTTATACACACAAAGAAAGAAAGGAAAAAAAAAGTTTTATTTATTTTATAATCCCCAAAACTTTTCCATTTTGATTATGAAGTTGTCAGGAGGTCTGGAACACAGTCTTCTACTTCAGCTTTCAGAAACGCAGTGAAAGTCTCATTATCTGAAGCCTGGCAGAGAGGGAGAGACCACCATGTTTAATAATGCAGCACAGCTTCACTTACTACACCCAAAAACACTGCAGAAGAAACGGTGCACCACAGCGCTCTCTCCCTCTCTCTCTCTCTCTTTCTCCCCCTCTCGCTACCTCTCTCTCTCTCTCTCACTCTCTCTCTCACACACACGGTGGCGTAATCGCACTGAGACACATGGTACTGTAAGGCTGCGGCTCCCTAAAATCTCTCTTTGTCCCCATATAGATACTGACACAATTGAAGCACAGAAAGATCCAGTCTCTTAACTACATACTTTACCGGCTAGCGTCTGTCAACACTACAGCACAGACAGCCCACCTCTTAAAGGGGAGGCTTACTGATTTTTCACATGTCTGCATTATTCATGCCTTGTAAACAAAGTCAATCAGAGTGGCTTATTGACTGATTTCTTTACAGTGGTGTTGATATAAACCAGGCCTTATGAGAAAGACAATTCAAATACATCCATTTTATTACTGTCCAATAACATCAGTGAACCTACATGCATCTTCTGATTTTTTAAAATAATGTTGATGCTGGTCATATTCTGATAAATCTGTAGAAATAGGTTTTCTGTGAGGGATGTTTTGTCTTACAATGCCCACGTGTCCCTTTCTGGTATGCAAATTTTTTAATAACTTATGTTTCATAAAACAGCATCAGGTATCAGGTGAAATATCCATATCAATAATAATTTTACAGCTGTCCCTAGGGAAGCTTATTGAGGCATTAAACTCCTCTGATGGCTGGTTTTCACTAGAATGTAGCAGTTCACTTCTGAAGGACTTTTAGACCTTACTGATTTAATTATGCAGAAATTTTGCAAAATCAACAGAATTTCCTATTGGTGTACTTACCTGCATGTCACTTCTGATAACTGTTCAGATCCTGATACATATTTATTGTTATTATTTTTTTATTTACTATTATTATTATTATTATTATTATTATTATTATTATTATACATTATGAAACAAATTTTAAATATTTACATACACTGATAATCTGCTGCACATGTTTAGTTATAGGCTGGTCCTAGTGGGTGGAGCGGCATGCCTTGAAAGCATCAGCTTGTATGAGTCGTAAAATATCAATAAACAAGTAAATTACACAGTCGTTTTTTTATTCATTGGAAGTAGTTGCGTTTTCAGGGCATTCATTTTTATTCGCCAGCACCCGACGGATTCTAGTTACACCACCGCACACACACACGGCAGGGGCTGCAGCACACACATACACACGCTCCACACGCCGCAGCATCGGTTCCACTCTCGCACACCTTCAGCTTCAGTGAATAAATCCTTTATGGGTTTATTGGGGGCTTTATGTGTTTCACAGCGCCCTCTGCAGGCTCTTACCACATCACTGCCCTTAAAATAGGCTCTCTCTCTCTCATTTCTTTTTTAGGTGACTGCTGTAATTAACTGTGTTCCTCTGACTTTAATCACCCAGTTTAAACTGCACAAGCACAGATTTCCCAAGCTGAAACTAACTCTTTTAATGGAATGTTGTTTTAAAAGAATAGTTTGACTAAAAAATTACTTTCACTCTTACATACCAAACGTACAATGTGGTTCAAAAGTCCAAGATCATTAGTAAAAACCCTTGTAGTTTTTAAAAAAAATTAATTAAAAATTATATAATCAGAATCAAGAATTTCAATGAAAAGTAGAATATTTTATATTCAGAGTTTTTGCGCCCAGTGTGCACTCCAGCTGGCATGGACACAAGTTAAAGTTACAAGTTAAGGAGTAGATCAAATTCACTTGAAAGCTGTCTGTCAAAGGAATAAGACTCAAAACTGTCTGGCATTTTTGTGCAAAAGCTTTAACATGGTCTGCAAATTTGCTTAAAGATGTAAATGGAATCTTCTTCATTTACTCATAACTTTTTCTTTGGTTTATTTTTTTCAGCATTCTAAAACTTTAGTTTATTTTCAGGTTTATATTCATTTTTTCAACTTTTTGGACCCCATAGTTGATCAGCCAAGACGTAGTTGGTGTCTTTAGTTTTGGACTACATGGCTACTGTAGCCAAATGATGGAAGCTTATACCCCACCAATAAGCACTGTGCATCCTGCCGCCTAAATCATCACATGCTGACGTCAAACCATATTGAGTTGTTTGGTGTGCTTGATCAGACTTGCTTACGTGGTTTAGGACACATACTATTAGCAATAAATTAAAAATATAAATTAAAAAATAAAAATTAATCTAGACTTTTGATTTTTGCCAAACTATTTCTTCAAATTAGACTCTCTTTATATTTATAAATATAAATATTTATATATATATTTTTTTTTTTCATTTCTCTGAGGTGTTTAAGTTGTGTCTGTGTGTATTCTTAATGCTGAGATTAGAATGTTCTTTATGATGTTTTGGCTAAAGCTTTTTGGATGTATTTTTTGTATGTGTGTCTCTGCAGGGAGGCTATGCAGCGTACAGATATGCCCAGCCTGCCACGGCTACTGCATACAGTGACAGGTACGTGCACCGCACATGCAGACCAATGCTTTTCTAAGACTCCCTCTGCCTGATGCAGTGATCCATATGAAGGGTCCCAGTTTGCCGACAGCAAAAACAAGCCAACACCTGAACCTTATTCAACAATGACACACGTCACACACGCACACTCTTCTCATATACTGTTGGAGTGTGACTAAATCAACTGTATTTATGATCAGCCTGAGGTGTGAAACAGAACGAGAGAGATTGAAGGACATCACAGTGAGAAAATGAGAGAGAGAGAGAGAGAGAGAGAGAAGAGAGAAGTGAAAATAAATGAAATGTATGTAGTGTGTGCTCCACCCATCAGACCCTGACGTAAGATTAATCAGTACACAAATCAGCAGCTGCAGGAAATAGACCTGTGAAGTCATGTTGTCATTCTCTAGACAGCTTCATGCCTATATTAGGAATTCTGGGCTTTCTGTATAATAGAATTGAATGTCCTTTTCGCAAGTCTCCGCAGTTGTGTCCCGTGAGATACTAAAATGTTCCGAAGCTGACATGTTTTGCTGTGTGGACGTTTTGCCTCTGACCGCCAGATCCTCTGAATAACAAGGTTTTTAAGAAGCCAAACTCTGACTATTACTACATGCAAGTTAGCACTGCTGTGCACTGGGCTGACATTATAAGACTGGAGAGCTCACCAGGTGGCTTTGTCAAAGGTGGATGTTTACAGTGGTGAACTGTGATTATTAAAGTTGGGCCTTCAGTGGCAAATAGCAAAACGTAAGGGGGAAAAAAACATGATACCACGATGCTAACTTCTGCTAGCATCCCTATGTAGTTTTAGAAGTTTGTTAGCATTGTGTTACAGTGATTTGCATAAACATTTTTGCCAAAATATTTTTTCCAGGTCGAATAAAAATTTGAAGCATGGATATTTGTACTTGAGGCATGTGACCGATATATTGTCATATAGTTTACCTAGTAGAGAGCAAACTTAGTTTACCTTCATCAGAAAGGCCGGTGTAGAGCTGTGCTGCCACTGTCCATTTCTAACAACCTACAGATTAGGCTGCCCCTCGTATTCACAGTCAGTGAGCTATGTAGGACTTCGGGAAGGCCCAGAGTGACCCTTTTATCCCGAAATTGTTCCTGCCTATTGGAAATCAAAATGTGATTGGTTGATTCCTCTATTCATTTTTCTGCCAGGCAGTTTGACCTAAAACTTAAGAATGAACTGAGTAGTACTGTAATGTTGACTCTATTGATTAAAAACGGACTGAAAATAATAGACATGAAGTTGTTAGTTAACAGGAATTATTAGGATGGTTCTTCTCTGGTAGTTGAGCTTTGGCAGTTTTAGGCAGCAGTTTGAGCAGCTAGAGTTGATAATATAATATTGCTGAAGTTCAATAACGGACTCATTTGGGTTAGGTTAATGTTAGCAAGACTAAGCTTGCTCGTTGCATGTATGCTGCAACAGCTGTATTTTGACTGCTACATGAGTTCATGATCCTGAAGATCCACTCATGACACTCATGGAAAAAATGTTCCCAGGACAAAACGTTATCATGTATTTGGGGCATTTTAGTTAACCACAAAGTGTCAACAGCGATTTTGAAAATATCATTCATTTCTGCTATAGAGAAAACAGGCTTGCATACAGATGCACTAATATGACTGTGTACCGAATTATACACTTCAGAGGTCTGTGAGAGAAGAAAATAAATGCACACTACAGCTTTTTAAAGGGGGCGTACTTGTTGTAGTTATTTTCAAAGTATAGTTCCAAGCCTAACGGCCCCTTCAACGTTCAGTTCAGCATTGAGCGGACCAACTAATGGCTGCTCTGCTCCCAATATGTTTTATTATGAAGAAATACATGGTCATAACTAACCTCTACAAGCTATTATATGTTAGCTAGCAATGCAAACTTTGGCCGGCTCATTGAACATGCACACACTAATTCAGACTTGCTGATTAATACCTGACGTAGGTCTTATCCAGAGCGACTTACAAGGGCATTCATATTACAGGTAGGCCAATGTAGTGTTAGGAGTCTTGCCCAAGGACTCTTATTGGTGTAGCACAGCATAGTCACCCAGATAGATCGGGATTTGAACACCAGTCTCCCACATGTGGCGGCTACCTGGTGGGCTACCTGGTGGGTAGTGGTGTTACCCGCTGAGCTACACCAACATTATCTTACGTTAATAACTTACAAGAAATGAATTTAAATGAATTGAACTTAAAACTCAATATATTAATTTATGGTCTTGCTAAAGGAACGGGTGCTGTTTAACATTGTGTGTGGCCTTCACGCCTTCACGCCTTCAGCAGCTTTAAGATGCAGCCATTGCTGGCTATGATGCTACCAGAGCTTGCATTTATTGTGGCCTTTGAATGGGCAGGGGCCAACATGAGGGGCCACAAACACCAGCGCGAGTGAACCGAAGGGCTTTATTTAAGTGCAGTCAACACATATCAAAACGGGTTAAGCTGCAATTAGAGTCTTCTGACCAAAGTGTTTCTCTTACGCGGGTTTAGTTTTCTGTTGAGAGATTGACTAAAAATATCGGCACAAAAGTATTCAAGCGTTCCAACCATAAAGAATGATTATGCTTCTATTCGTTGTTTAATTTCTGTCATGGTGGGATGCGCTTAGCTTGTACTATACTGTCTCTTTATCCTTCAATTGAAAGTTCTGTCCATATGCCACTCAAAGCATCCCAGGGAATGATGGATAGGATTAAACATGTAGAGGCAAACATAAAGTGTTACAGCAGCACTAAACCAACATACCGGATATCAAATTTGTTACAGGCCTTCAGTCTTAATCCAGTGGACGAACTGTTCACCAAAGATTTGATTTGGGTCTTCATCCCAACCCAAATGTGCAAATGGGCAGGGGGGAAAAAAACATGTTGCCAAACCTGTAGAATTTAAGTATGTAAGAGTTATTATTGTTAACATGCAAACTAACAAATTCAAAGAAGTCACAGGAACGTGCCTGTATGGTAATATATAAAAGAAAATGCTTAATAAAAAAGGAAAGCAATGAAAACGAGAAGAATAGATCATGCAGAACAGAATAAAATAAATAATGAAGGTTAACGTGAAAATTAAGGAACACATTTGAAGGGCTCGCTCTTTCTCACTGTGTTTTGTATTCCTGCTTGACTCGGTGCCCTGTGCCCCAGGCCTGGTCTCCCTTATCTGCTCCCTGCAGACCACCATTTGTAAGCGAGCATTGAAGGAAAGGGGGTGGTGGGTAAAGGCAGGAATAAATAGAGGACTAAGTGAAGGAAGGAAATAAATAAATAAATAAATAAATAAATAAATAAATAACACATCTTGTCCTGCCTCTGAAGGAAAACGGGCAGGATTAGTTCCAAACCACCAGCGATGAAAAGACAGGGGCGTGAACCCTCCGAGCACTGTGGGTAAACATGAGAGAAGGAGAGAGAAAGAGAGAGAAAAAGAGAGAGAGAGAGAGACAGAGAGACGAACACACCACCCTTGCTTTTTTCTTTTCCTTCTTTTTTCTCTTTCTGCACCTGTCAACCTCATTTGCTCCCCTGTTAAATCTCTTTTTCCCTCTTTTGCCAATTTCACACTTTCTTTAGGCTGTCTTGTTCTCTCTCTCTTATTTACCTTTTCCTTTATTAAATGCATGCTGGGAAAGCCCCCCCCCCCCTGCTGCCCTCAAACACCAGTTATAGGTTTGTGGTGTCTTTTACAGTGTCCCTTACGTTGTAGGTATTATTAGGTATTAGTGCTGTAAGTACTCAATAATTATTTAAAGTCACATGATGTTGAGTTCCAAAGTGGTCTAACAAATTTACAGTGAAATGCCAGACAGGTTCTAACTATTAACTAGAGAGGTATGTGGAAGTATGTATGTCATTTATGCCATATAACTATCCAGATCATGGAGGTAGTATATTTGTACTTACCCTTTAAATAATTATGGGATATTTTGTGATTTCCTTTATTGGTTTAAAAGCTAGAACCTATTAGTCATTTCAGGGTACTTGGTCCTTAAAACCTGTTTGGCATGTAACTAAACATTATCATGATATTCGTAATGATTACCTAGTACTTTGGAGATTGAAAACAACTGCCAGGTACATATCTAGAACAAGAGGTTCATTCTGTTTGCATTACATGATTATTCACAGAGCTACATAATTGCAGAATTCTGGATATAGCCTCATTGTGGATATTACCTGAGGGCAACACTTATGACACAATCCTTCTTTCAGTTGCATATTGCTACTTACATCTTGTTTCGAGGGGGACTGGACTCTTCCACTTTACTATTGCTCTCGATAGTTTGCTGTTCATCGATTTTTTGCCTAGATCTTCCGTAAGCACCATCTAGCATAGTGTGCCGAATTACTGAGATTGCTCCATCACTAGTGTGCTTTGCTTATAAAGGATATTTATTTATTATAGTTTATCCAGAGAGAGAGAGAGAGAGAGAGAGAGAGAGACATCAATAGAACATGCCATTTAGTATGAAAGAGAGGGTCTACAATTGTAGAGTCAGTCAGACGACATATAGTGCACAAACAGCTGGACTTCAGGGGGAAACAGTGACGAGTATCAAACCAGGAAAATGTGTTTAGAGTGAATAAACGTGGCCTTAATATTTTAGTACATTAGTATGTTATTAACCTTATTAACAAGCTAATTCTAGTCATGTAATGCATTCCTCTGCTACAAAATTGGATTGAAAACATGCACAGCATTTTTTTGTTTCTTTGCACAAAATGACAATAACTACATATAATTCAAATAATAATAAAATATTTTCTCTTCTACTTACAATGGTATGTATCTGTACTTGCAACGTACCTTCTCAGCTTGTTTCAATGAGCTACACATGAGAAATAACTAAATAAAAGGCATTTCAAGATGAATCCATGATGGGGAGCCTGGGAGGGTGAAACACCTGTTACTTGAACATCCACATCCACATCCTCAGCTCTTCCTTTATGTCTTTATTTCTTCAGCCCTATTAAGAAAAGTATGAAATTCATTTTGAATCACTTAGCAGGTGCTCTGTGCTGAGAGAGATTACAGTTCTCTGTTCTTTTTCTGCCTCTAACGACCCACAGTGAGGCGGGGATGTTAAGCCTCTTTTTTCTCTGTGCATATTTTAGCTATGGGAGAGTCTATGCAACAGCAGATCCCTACCACCACACGATCGGCCCTGCCACCACATACAGCGTGGGCACCATGGTGAGTTCCTGCTAAAATCCAAACACTGTCCATCACAATCAAACACAGACTCATGCCTGTCTTGAGGGAACCTTGTGTCTCTGAAGCAGTAACTTATAGGAGAGGTACGTCATGTGTCTTAATATCTCTTAGGGAACGAGACTACAAGGAGAAACGACTATTTTGATCCCGTTATCCTTTTGTCAGATGTCATCCAAATTTGAGAACTCTTTATTTTAGCTCAATTTGCCAATCATTACCCAATGATGTCTAACTGCAGTCCCCTGTAGTAAAAACGCTAATGAGGGCTTAGCTCTGCCCACACCCGGCATAACCACATCACTTCATATGTCACTGAAAACTTTGCTTCCTCTGCAATATAAATAGAATGTCTAAACATGTCGGCTTCCTTTTGCAGTAACTGCATTCACACAAGCTGTGTTAGTTTTCTGAGATCTTACTGGGTAATGCAGTTCTGATGACTGAGCCCTAAAATCAGACCAAAAATCTCCAAAGACCAAAAAAACTTTACATAATAATTCTTAACCTTATTCTAGCAGTAAATATATTGCTAGTAGCTAAATTGATGCTAGATTTGCACTACAAGATGACCTGAACATTAAAAGCTATTCCCTGAATGTATATTTACAATACAAAATAACATTTTAATTATTACATCAACCAAAGACTATTTTTATTTATAAAAAAAAACTAAACAATTAGTAGGAATATCAATAACCCATAGACCAAAACCCAATATATTTTTTGATAGTTTAAAAAACATTCATCATTAAATATTTGCAGAATGCAAAGTATAGCATTTCAATAGTGTAAAGAAATTAAAAATGAGAAAACAAGAGTATCAATATTTTCTTGACAGCGATTATATCCACATCAGTGTCCAAACAAAAACATGTATCTGCATTTATGTACATTTTTCTATGTCAGCTGAGCATGACAGGTGTCCTTGATACATAGTGTTTAAATTTCATAATGATAATCGACCAATATAGATGCTACAAAACCAACTGGAATAAAATCTCTGTACATTGACTTACATTGAGAGTTAAGAAGGTTTTTGCCCTCTTCTGTACACTTACTGTTTTGGAGATAAGAGTTTTTCTTCAGACAGCCAAGACACACAATACAAAGACATAACAAACCCATATGTATGCTTATATACACTTCCTGGCCGTTGTGTTAGAAACCCCGTCCCTGTAGCTCCGCTATGAGTGGTGGAACACTCAACCTAATAGTGACACTGAGAGTAGCACCACTGTGCCTGATACACTCATACAACAATCTCACATACCATGTCAGTGTCAGTGCTGTAATGAGAGTGGTCCACCACCCACATCATATATCTGGTCAGTAGTGGTCCAAACTGTCGGGGTAGGCAGCAGTTTGTAATTGTAGGCCTATATAGTGGACATACTGAAGCTATAAAAAGTGGGCTGAGAGTGGAGGTACAAGGCAGTGTTTCTAATAAAGTGGACAGGGATTATACATACACGTGCTAAACACACATAATTCACAAATACAAATAAAGACATGCCTCCATGTGACTGCATTGTGTCTGTGATAATACTGTATGTTTAGTGTGGGAGTGAGTCATGTGACTGTGGTTTGCTGTGCCTCTAGCACCTCCTTCTGGATCATGGAGCCTTTCCTTTGACTAAAGTAGTTAATCGTGGTGTATGGAAGCCCGTTCACGCCTATTTCTAAAAGTATTTCTAAATATTGACTTTATAACTTGAAATCATGACTTATGCCATTGAAATGTTGACCTAATATCTAAAATTGACCTAATGATTATTGACTAAGCATGTCAAAATGATCACTTTCTCCAGATATTGACACAGTACTGATGCAGCAAAATTAAAATTTCATATCTCAAAATAATGGCTTCATGAGGTTCATGAGTGAACTTTGACTTTAATAGTGATTATAGTTGAATAAAATGATTATTTGTCGTATGCCCTACTTTAAGGCATTATTAGAATTTGACAGGGTGAATCAATGTCTCGAGAATAAGCCATTTTTCTGATCAGATTAAGAAAATAAGTCTATATTTTGAGATGCTAAGTCAATTTTTTTTGCTAGAAGCAGAGAAGGTAGATGAGCTTTCTCCTCTAGCTGCAGGAAACGGGCTTCCACACCAAAACTGGATGTGACTCATTTCTATACAGTGATACAATAAATCAAATTGCTCATGTTGTGTATTTTGATTGTTTTAATTGTATTATGAGACATACACTAATCTACCACACACACACACACACACACACACACAAACTCAAACGCATACACACAATCTGTTGTCCCATACGGCGTCAGTTAATGTCTGTTTTTAGCTAGCGTTTGCAGCTAACATCAAAGATGAAAACGATCAGAGTGAGGAAAGCTCCTCTTTGCCTCGTTGATTTTTTTCCGGACGGGGTTTTGGCAGGGACCGGCGAGGGGAAAGTTGGTACAGGGTGTTACTGTTCACCCCGGAGAATAATGCCTATGTAGTGCATGCAGCAGTGTGCCGTGGGACGAAGGCGGGACGATCCGGGCCTGGCTGATAGGATTAGCCTGTAGCTAATTTTAGTGGCATTTAGTGGCATAACCATTTTTAGTGGCAGCAAAACGAACAGGGGACAAAACACACAAAAAGTAAAGTTCCGCGGTGCAGCTGCTAGCTAAAAGCTTTCATTAATGAAGACGTTTCCTCCTCTAACCCTCTTTATTTGCTTAAAAAAATTTGCTTGTAGAATTTGATATCCTCTCCATTCCTTTCCTCTTTTCCTGCCTCCAAAATCTCCTGCAGAAGTCTGCCAGAATGACACCCACAAAGTAATAGCCAACATTTTTGGCTGTAGACATAAAACCCCAGTAAACAAATAGAAAACATAAACGGCTGTGTGTATTTGCATAAAGTACTATGCAAAGGAGACCACCCTTCACTTATATAACGCCTTTAATTATCAGAAGACATGCTTACAGTTTTCAATAAAACCTGCAGGGAAGGTTTTCACACTTCAAGTTCAGTCCTAGTTGGCTGCATTTCCTGCATCTTCATTACGCTAGTTGATCCGATCTTAAGCAGAGATGAAAGCTTTAGGAACTGTTTATCTGATGGGGACTTTCACTGTGCTCTCCCAGGTCTCCCAGCGAGCAGGAAACGTTCCCAGAACTTTGTTTAATGTTACATACTAGTTCCAATAAAGGCTGATAGAAAATGTTTTAGTCTAATGTTCAAAGAAGATTTTAAAGATGTTTATAATTGTAAATATGTTCCTATAAGTCCACATGTTAACATAACATAACTGCAGCGTTCAGAGGATGTTGTCAGGGCCACTGATTATACTACATGATAACAAAAGAAAAAAATTCTCAGAGCAACATTCAGAACATGTTTTATGAGACGTGACGTGAGATGAGAGAGTGTTTTAGAGAACATTCTCCTACCTTTAGGAAGAACATTCCGGGAACCAAAAGAAAACTTCCTAATGAAAATATTGGAACATTGGACATTCTCAGAATGTTTTTAGAACAATTCATTTCTAGCCGAGCTTGCACAGTTGTTAGGAGTCCCATTTGATTCCATGACTCATTTTCTCTTTCTTTATGCCAGTGGATTGTCTTCTGTCTTATCTCCCTAAACAAATGATAACTTGAATATTAAATAAACAAAGGGTGGTCTCTGACTTTTGCACAGTACCTTATTTGTGTGTTTTACCAGTGCATGTGTGCGTGTGTGTGTGTGCACATGTGTGTGCGTGAGTGTCTGTGTGTGTATCTGGTTGAGTGGCACTTTTGATGCTGATGCAGAAGTCTGATTGTGGCTCCGAACCAAACAGGACGTGTCCAAACTTGCTGAGCAAAAGTCATTTGGTGTCTAATTCTTTAATCATAATTGATTAATGTCTCTGAAAGAGAACACAGCTCTTCTTTTGCATTTTAAAGCCATTCAGTAATTAGTTCCTCTGAGGATGAGAAAAAAAAGAAGAAAAAAAAGAAAAGAAAAATCGCTGCACTCTGTTTCTCCAGCTTGCAGAAAAACACAGAGGCTGGTTCTTCAACTCTGGCAAGTGGGCTATCCTAAATTAGGAAAAGTTAGAAGTCAGCCTTTGAAGGTTCAGCTGTAGCCCATGGAGATGAGCCAAATAACAGCAGAGCCAGAGTTGTGGGTATGTGTGTAGTAACTAAAGTATCTCAGCATGTACAATATAAGAAACCCATAGGCAGCAAGGTTGGGACCCTTCAGTCTAACTTAAAAGAGAATATTCAGATAAAGTTGCTTTGAAATGTTTTGCCCTGGTGGGCCTGCGTGGTTCCTGGAGGCTTTTCCCTAAGGAAAATTCCTCAAATCCGCGTTTGCTTTAAATCATTTGTAGAAATATACTGCTCCCACTCGTGTCACAGTGAAACCAGTGGACAAATGGCCATATTCAGCTCTTTATCTTTGTGGCTGTACCAGTTTAAGGCTTTGTATAGCCAGATGTAGAGCAGAATGAAGCAGTAGTTGTGAGTGCAGGATGTTTCTATGGGGCATTACAGCAAGACTGGCAAAACAGCCAAGTTGCTCTCTGCATCAATATCAAAGTAAGCCTCCGACTTGGTCTCTCACGCACTCACAGACACTCTAATCAATACACCTACACTGCTTGTCAGAAGTTTAAGAACACCTAGTGTTGGAGCATTTTCTCTGATGGTTGGCACTAACTTAAATAGTTAAAGACTAACCAGAGGTCTGTTGCACAAAGCAGGCTTTCTTGCTCAGTCAGCTAACTAAGACTGTCCTTTCTATTACAGCTGTAGATCATTTTTAGTGTTAGGTCTGTTATTAATACTACAAGGAAACTGGCATTTGGCTGCCTAATTATTCCTGGTCTGGGACCAGCACAGCATTGCCAGTAGAGTTGTACCACGAGGAGGGCTAAGTGTCTTGCTCAAGGACACATGCAGGTGCACCCAGGCAGTCCTGGGATGTGAACCAATGACCTCCAGCTTGCAGGTTCACCTTTCTACCACTGGGCTACTGGCCACTTCCAGGTGACAGCACCCCATGTTGCATACCTAACCTGCTTGAGAAGTTATGTCTTCTTCTTCAGCTGGAAACTTGCTTAACTCTGCCTCCTGCTTCTTGTGACTAGCTGTTTGTCGTAAGTTTCTTGCCTCGATGTGTGTGTGCATCGGGATCATAGACCTCGGAAATCATCATGCCTGTACTGGTTGATATGCCCATATTGCGAACTAAGCAGTTTTTCTCTGTGAGGAAAAAAAATATATCATTTCCTCACAACACGTTTGCATCCCGTGATAAACTACAACCTTCCAAAACCAGTACATTTTGCCATTTGTGTTTCTCCCTCAGAATGATGCTGGATTCTCTACATGACATCCGTGTGGGTATTTAAATTGTTGTTTGGTGGTAGTTTGGCTGGTGTTGGTATAAATAGTTTTGAAGTTTAATAGTAGACCTACATTCATGTAAGAATACTGTTACATACTTTATTTATTCTATGATGAAATTTGCCATTTTGCTGTGTTACTGCACCCAGTCTAGGAGCAGCACAGTTTCCCCAGCAGAGTTTATGGCAGTCGGGGGTATAAAATCCTTTGCCTGAAGGGCACAACTGGGTATACCTAATCCATCCCGGGATATGAACCCAAAACATCCTGGTTGCTGGCTCTCCTTTGGTACCACTAGGCTACCAGCCAAGCAGTGTTCAGAAACGACAGGGGTTAACTGCCTTGTCTAATGAACCAGCCTCCTAAATTTTACAAGCAATGAGGATTAAGTGCCTTGGGATTTGAACCCTAGGAACTTGCAGTTGCTGGTTCCCTTTTCCTACCACTAGACTAACTACCACCTGTTGTTCATAATCAACCTTCAGAGGATCCAGTGCCACCTGAGGCAAATGCATGTGGCAACGATACTGATGATCTGCTTAGACATATAGTTCCTAACACAGGGATGTTGTCGTCTCCGTAATGACGGATGACTATATAGCTAAATCCAGGATAACAGAGAAAGCTGTTAACCGCTATCATGAATTAAACTGCATAAACACCATGGTTAGGACAGGCTGAGGTTTAATAAGGAATGCTGAATTAGTTGAATGTACTTTATGAGACAGGGCCCAGGTTTGATCTGAGGAAGGCAATATCAGTAGTTATGATAAAATAGACTTTGGCTAAAAGATTTGCCATCTGTTCTTTTAACAATCCTTTGGAAAAGAAAGTGGCCCGAGTAGACAAGTTCAGAAATATTAAAGCGCTGGATCTATGAGAGCTTTGTGGTTAGGACTCTGTAACTCAGTCTAAGTTGCTTTCGGTGATGCTAACACCAGTCAGGAGAATGCAGAATCATTCTTGTTGAAGGGACAAAATTGGAGTTAGTGATAAAGGCTTTTCAGCTCTTACTTTTTCAAAAACAAGAAAAGGTGTCCACAAACTTCTGGTGAGCAGTACACCCACTCTTACTGTCACAGAATCAGCCACGCAAATGCACATACAACACAGCCTTTGGTTATTTAAGACAAGAAAACCCTGAGCATGCTCAAAAGCGCTACAACGGCAAGGAAAGGGGTGAGGAAAGAGAAAGGAGGGGACACGTGCGGAGCTTTCCTCCACTCTGACTGCTCCTTTTTTTCATCTTTGATGTTGCAGGCTAGCCTCTACCGTGGAGCGTACAATCGCTTCACCCCCTACTAAAGCAGAGACTTTACCCAGCAAACAAACCGACGACACTAAACTAAAGCAAGCAAAATCCTCTCCCGCCCGAGAGCCGCCTCCGAACCAAGTGCGCCCGGGTCACCATGGCTATCCCAGCTAATACTGCTACCACACCATATCTCATCACACATTCATCCACCAGCGGGCCTTCCTCTTCTGTTTATATATGTGTGTGGGCTGTGGGGAGGGGGGGCTTGGGGGGATATGATGTCATTGGTTATTTTCTGGTTGTTGTTTTGGTTTTTTTATAACGTGTGGCAGGATATTTTTTGTAAAGTCAGCAACGCTGATCCTGTGAAAAACACTGACAAAAAATAATAATTAAAAACAAACTACATCTCAAGTAAAGTCATAATAATAACTTACAACAAACTTTCAAAGAACATGCAGGTTACAGGTAATTATATGCTTACTAGTAAATAATAAATAATAAAAGTTTGGTAGACATGAAGATAAATATGAAGTAAGTTCTAAAATATTAGCTAAAGAGAAAAAAATGAATTAAAATTAATGGGGGTGAATTTTCTTGTCAAGTGTTGGTTTTTCTAACCTCTCATATTCATATGTTTTCAGAAAGGCTGTTGTTGATCTGTTTGAGAACCAGAACAGATATATCTCAGCATCATTTTATTACAAATCATCAAAATGCAGATTATTCCTACTGCACTGATATTTATTGTGCATTAAGTGCAAACTTGAACATAAACGAAGAAGCAAATCAAATAAGGGCATTAAACACTTTCAGCGTTGTTGAAATCCCCCAGTGCATATTGCCTAGTGTTTGACTAGCGATCGTCCTGGGCTTTAACTTGGCCAGTACTGTGATATGCAGGATTTATGCAGCACCAGCTTTTCCGTGACGTGTAGGTGAGCACAGTATCCAGAAAATGGGATATTTGGTAAAGCTGCTGAATGCTTTCCAATACAAACTGTAATATCTAGTTAGTGACACACGTTTACTGACATATCTACAAAATGTAATAAACATTAGTTGCTTTACACTGGCATAATAGGTGGCACAAGCGTCTAGTGATGTGACTACATTCATGCTTTGTGTTCAGGACCATGTAATGGCCATGCAGTTAGACCCAGTCCCAGGAACCCGATGCACTGCAAAGTTTGGTCAATTTATTTTGCCAGTGTTTTGTTGGTTTAGGCTTTTGGTTTTATGTTAAGGTTTAACATAGAGTGAGTGTTGGGTTTAGGTTTAGGACGTAGAGGTTAGGATTAGAGTGGTAGGCTTCAGACATTAGGAAGATGAGTAAAAAGTAGGGTTTTTTTTGTGGAAACAAGAACCTGAAACTTCGAAGACCGCTAAAACCGTCCCACTGGATAAACTGTACTTTAAGCTTTCGGAGGAGAAAATCAAGCTCCACTCTTGTTTCAGGTCTGAAAAAATCCACAGCTATTTCTGTCCACAGGCGTTGGGTTGAAATTAAGGTTAGACTTAAGTGCCATTCAAGTACTGTATATATATACTGATGCATTTTTAATATAGTGGAAACTATTTCAAGAACATCTTTAAATGGTCTGAGAACAGGGAAGGAGAAGACGGAGGAACAGACGCCCACACTGGTTAAACACAGGTTCAATAAATAAAATAAAAGACCCAAGATTAAGGTTTTTCAGAATACAGAAATAAAAGGGGAGAAAGATGAAATATATCGTCGCTGTCCAAAGAAAAAATGCATCTCCAAAATTGCAACTTTACAGGAGAGGACAAAAATACAATTTAATTATATTGTAAGTCAATTGAGTTTTTTCCGAGCAATTTTGGGCCATTTCTTTTGTTCATTCATCAGGAATTTTTCACACAGTGCAAACAGCAACTACTGTGTGTGACAAAAATGGAGATATGTGTTTTTCTTTTGACAGCAATGATATATTATACATTCAATTATCAGTTTATTTAGAATCACCACCTAAAAATCAATTTAATGAAAACCCAACAACTTCCATCCATTTTTATTATTAAATGAAATACCACCATAACTTGCTTAGTGGACACTGTAGGGCAGGTTTACTAATGTTCCACAAGGGGCAACAGCTCTTTAGTCCCTGTTATAAGGTGGTTGCTTCTTGCCCCATCTCCTACTCGCAATGACCTCATTAATCCACTTTGCACCGTTTGCTAAGTAATTACTTAATTAGACAACTTCTATAAGATAATATTGGACCTGCAGCATGTTTAGTCAGACTCTGAAGAAGAATGTGAAGGTTGGAAAATGACGCTGTCCTTAAACAAGTATTTCAGTCAGCAGCTGTGATGGTGGAACATCTAAACTGAAAATAGCCAAGAATAAACAGAATATGGTTTGTGGGTTATATAAGATGTGTTGACAAATGCTTTACAGACTAGTAGGGACAAAACCGCATTCAGGTTAATCTGGCAAATATTGAAAAAGCTGAGCTGAACCAGATATTGCCCCGGTTTTGTGACTCCTCTCGTAATGCAAATAGGAAGAAGTTAAAAACAGTCCAGCACATTTGATGCAATATTCGGGGAGTCCTTGCTTTACTTTTGCAGCCGTTTAGAACCGTTGTTTAGGACCAATAGAACTTTTTGCTGGAACATTTGAAATGGTTTTCAGGGAGCATCACTACTGTTTCATATCAAAACTTTTTCAGGCATTTAGTAATTGGATGAAAAGTAACAGTGAAAAAACGATTCTACAAAAAAAGGCAGGTGTCCCTAAACTTTTGGCCATGCACCCATGCTTGTTCGTCTGTGTAGTGGATCTAATGTGATTTGATGTTTGATTAGAAGGTTCTCTTGTACATCTGCTGAGGAGTGCATACAAGCATGGCAAATCGATGAGAGGCCACACCCCCTACAGCTCACACACGGGCCTGACTTCTTATTTAATTAGCCGTTTAATCTTAACAGGCAAATCGATGTAATGAAACCGCTCAGTGGAGCAAAGTTCCCACACAACTACCTGCTCTCCTGAGCGCATCTGCATCTAACAGCATCAAAAGGGGTCAAATATTGACACGTGGATGAAGGCAGGCATCTCTATAATAGTATTAGATTACATTAATCACTTCACTACACAATGCTAATTTTCTTATTTTTGGGTTTTGATGGTTTTTAATATTCACTGGTTCTGTTTACCATTTGTAGCTATTTTAGATTTTCTCATGGTGCGTGTTGTGTTTTTTGCACCTCTCATTTTCTTTTTGGGGGGTTTATCTGTGTGCTGTTTGCCGCTTTTTCCGCCAGCAGTGACGGGTATAAATGACTTTTCTCTATTCTCGTTTTCAGCATTGTAGTTCCTTCTTGCACTGTCTTTAGATAAGCACTGTTTAATTTCATACGCTGTACTGCCCAGGACTGGCCATTTGATCTTTAAAGAAGTCTTTTAGAGTTCCTAAAATGTTTCCCCCAAACTGCAGTCAGAATGGATAATGGTACTGAGTTCTCTCACACACACACACACACACACACACACGCAAGTGTGCAGACACCCACACATTCAACTCCCAGTGACTTCTGTTGTGCTTCTACAGCCACTAAACTTTTCCCCCTAATGAACTCGGTGAGTAAAAACGGCAAACAGGACTCCACCATTTCTTCAGAAGTAGTTTATACTGCTGCTGAGTTTATTACGTCCTTAGAGAACACATCTAAATCAAAGAATATATCAATTTAGCATCTGTCATTTCATTTCTTATGTCTGATGTAAAATCACTACATAAGCAGAACTCAAAAATGACAGACACGTCAGCTCAGAAATACACTGCAGGCCAAACGTTTGGAAGCTTTGTGAGCTTTGTACATGTAAACATACAGGCTTTAAGATGCAACACAACAGTCTGACTAACTGTGCACAGTAACTGACTGTTTAGCTGTTTTACCAGATGCACCTGATCCCCCATCATTCAGACCCTCCTGGATTAAACGATGCTGGATAGCCAGTTTCCATCCAGCTGTTGAATTAAATTATTGTTCAAGACAACAAATGAAATCTCTCTCTGAGTGATGTATATTGAACAGCACTGTGTTTATTTCATTTCCAGTCAGAAAGGCCATTATGCAAAAAGCTTTTATTTTTTTAATTCTGAGGAAAAAAAAGCCACAATATGTTTTAGCAGAAAGTGACACAGAAGCCTCAACACATTACTTGCTGCTTCCGATTTTCCAGGAGATTGTTTTCAGTTTTTCAAAGAAATCTGTAGGAACGTTTCTCCACACTCCTAAAGTTCAGTCTTAGAAGTTGGTTCCTTGGTCCATAAAACTCTTCTCAGATGTCCAATTCCAATGACCTGGTGCAAAGATCTTTTCTTAGGAAGGGCTTTTTGGCAGCTGCATGTTCTTTCAGATCCATAGTGTAGTTTCTTCTCACATTAGAAGGATGGACATAAACACAGAAGCAAGAGTGGAGCTTGATGTTCTCCTGTAAGTCCTGTTTATCTGATGTCACGATCATCACTCTTTTCCTTTCTCTTCCTTATGCAAGTGGAATATCGTAAATCGAGTCCCTTTAGAACTATCTCCTTCAGCTGTTTTAGATGCTCATGAGAAAGATGTGTGAAGGCAGCTGAAGTGAGTTTGGGTAGTTGCTTGTGTGAAAGTGTTTCTGGTTGTTGGTTTTAAGACTGGACTTTAAGGATGGAGGAGTTGACTGGCAGTTGAGTGCACAGAAAGAAAGAGTAGATGCTAAGTACGGATAGATTTAATTTTATACTTAGTGTTAAAGGCTTTTGTGTAATTTCTTAATTGTATTTAAAAGCTGCATTTATGTAAATGTAAAAAAGTGACCTCTGCAAAAGTTACGACGCATTTTATATTTTGTGTTATTTTTTTCCCCAATATGTTTAACTAGGCAAATAAGTAGAAAACGTGTTCTACAGAGTTACCTTATTTACATTTCTTCTCTGTAGAAGATGTGTGAACTTCTCTTTTTTGGTGGGAGTATTCAGAATATTGCATTTATATTCCAGTACATTTCATTTCATTCTTTTCATACGAGTGTTTTACAAATTAGGGGTTATTTTTGTTTTGTTTTGTTTTTAGATTTGCATAAAAGGTCTTTGAAGACTTTCCACACCCAAAAAGAGACAGCAGTGCAAACCATTAGACTGACCTGTTCTATTCGAGAACACTAAATCTCAGTAATCCTGCTATGTTGTGTTAACAGATGTCCTAAATGGGGCCTTAAATGGGAGCTACATAACACACTAAAGGAAGGAGAAGAACAGAAAAGCATTATAGGTCCCCTAAAAAACGTGGTGCTTGCTTCACTTCTTGGTAATGGTAACAGCACGGTATATTATTACTCTGTATATTTAGTTATAACTTAACATTCCATAATCTGTAATAAGCCGTCCTTTGTGGCCGACCTTTCGTTTGCTCTGAATCAATGCATTCGCTCACGACCGATACTCTCCTAAAGAAGGGTTTTGAGAAATTGCACCGCTTTTGTGCACCACACTGTCGCTTGTGTCTTTGGTGGGGAAAGGGTTACTGAAACACACTGACTTAACTTCATTTAACTGGGCACATGAATAAATATTCAGTCTAAGAGGGCAGCTCTGCATCCACTCTGAGCCTTCTCTGCTCCGTCATTTCCTGCACAGCTGAGCATCAGATATATGAGCTTATTAAAGCTGCTATAGAGGGAGCTGTGAATTATAATAACAAAAGAAAAACCCTACTGTAAATGATGTATTATGTTTCGTTTTAGTCTTTTTTATTGTTACAGACTACAGATTTCTTTGATTATGTACAGATAACTGTTTACCGTACAAAGAACCAGCAAACACGGGTTAATTCCATTTTCGGTTACTTCTTTTTTCTGTCCTCAGAAGGTCCATACTGAAACTTTCCCTTGCTATATATATATATAGATATGTATTTCACAGATATATTTGAAGTCTACATATCAGCACAGGTATAATGGTATATTAATCACTTACTGTGTATAAACTCTGGGTCTATGGTAAAGGCCTGTGATGCAGGCGACCTTGTTTACTTCGAAGAAACCGAAAAGCAAAAAAAGAAAAAGAGGACAAGCAAAAACATAAATAAAGGTATATCATTTGTACAAAGAGGTACATGCTGCATATAATGCTGATTCTATTACTAGCTGTTTTATATGTCTCTATGGATCAGTGGATTCGTATCTCTCTCTCTCTCTCTCTCTCTCTCTCTCTCTCTCTCTCTCTTTCTCTCTTTCTGTCTCTCTGCCTCCACACGTTTCTTGACTATACTCTTCCGAAGGGATGTACATTTTTTAAATGATTTTTTTGTTTGTTTGTTTGTTGCTGTTGTTGAGGATAGCCGGTCTCTGTAATAATGGGCTGGTGCAGATTCTTGCCAAGTGTGACCATTTTTAAAATCTCTTTGGTTTAATGGCTTATTTTAATTATGTCTGTAGATCAAGTACATTTTAGACCCAAGTCCTTTGTTTTCAACAGAGTCTTTGTTAGAAGATCATATGTATTGTCATCTCACATGTCAACATTTTTTTTTATATATATATTTTTGGGAAACCTGGAATTGGTTTGAATTTGACGTTCTGCTGTCACACTATGTATGAACTCACTTTTTTCTTAATCTGAACAATACTTGGTGTTTCTATATGTCTCATATAAAGGTAAACTCTGGTTGTTTTCAGTGTCTAAATAAATAAAAAAAACATCATAGGAATTCATCATTAGTATGTTTATTTGTTATTACCCAACAATTAGCCAGGAATGCAGACATGAAGTTGAACATTTCAATCTAATTTTTATTTGCTGCAGTGTATGTACTACGGTCACTCAAAACTCACTTTTATTTATACACAGTCAAGTCACATTATTATGACCACTTCCCATTTTCAACAGTGGCAGTGTGTAGCTCATGAAGGAAGTCACATGTGATGTGAAATGTCTGAAATTGGTTGGAAGAGCAAGATTTCCAAGTACTTCTCTGGCCCCCTAATTTCCCAGACTTGACCCCAACTGAGCATCTGTGGGACCAGCATCTCCACCAGCTGTGGCACGCACTACAGTCTGCCTGCCTCCAGATATCTGTGACAGCCTGCCAGGACCTTACTGAGTCACTCCCATCTAGCTGTGTGCTGCATACAGCAGTTACTCTACATATTACATATGGTCATAATAATGTGGCTCGTCTGTATATATTCTTCTTTACTCTTAGAAGCCATAGGGCAGTGTCTAAACTCTGTGGAAATATTCTAAATAGCTGACTATATATATTTTTATATCACACTATGTCCTTAGTGAAGCTGTTTTGGGCAGAGCTTTCTGCTATTCATGGCCAACAGGACCACACAACTGCACTGGTAACAAATTACTGTCAGGGCTTGAGGTAAACTGGCCCCACTGTGTAAAATGTGGGGACATGGAGCCCTCTCTGGTGGAAATGTGTAATTGCAAACAAGGTTTTGGACCCCATGAGTGAAACTGATGATTGTGAGTGCATCAAAAAAGAGTATCTGAAGTCAAAACTTGGTAAAGAACATGTTTTCCAGGGATGTGAGTGAATGATCTACTATCATATCTTCATCAGTGTAATGCTGAGTCCTGAGCATTGAGCTGGATCTTGTTTTTGAGCTTGTGGGTGTGATGTTACTGCGACATGACCTGAACAACTCCTGTGAATAATTTTAGACTTTGTGAGGCGACTTGCAGCAGCTCACACTCACCATATTTCAGTATGCTCGTTTCTTCATACTCTACTGTGATGCTACTTTTTAAAAATGTTTGACTGACAAATCTGCAGAAATCATACTCACAAACATTTTCTAGAAGCAGTGTCTGCAGGAGTGTCCTGCTAACCGATTATTAATTAATTTGGCTTCTGCAGAATCTTACTGCTCTAATCATTTCCACCTGATTTCCTCTTTAAGCTTTAAACCAGCCTAACTTTAAAGGGCCTGTATCATGTACTCTTATTGTTTTCCCTGAGGTCCACTTCTGACGTTGATGAGGATTTATGCACCAAAGCTAGTGACGACTTATTTCAGTTTACAACTGGCAACCGACTGACAATCTCTAAACCGATATATCATTGCGGTTGATTTAATGTGATTCGTTTAAACCAAACACATTGACTTACATAGCTTAGATGAGCTATATATACACAAAATAATCATTTCTAGGGTTTACTGTATTTTGCTTTCATTTTTTAAAACAAATCTTTTTAATTTCATTTGACGCGCAGTTGAAAAACTAGATTTATTATTAGTTTAATTGAAAAACATAAAAACATGCTTACTGTGGCTTGGCCGGGGGAGGGGCCGAGCACACTGACCGGGAAAACCTTGACAAGACCCAAAGACACACATACAAACACCCAGCTCGAGTGAACCAGAGTGCTTTATTTACACATAAAGTATCAACCAGCCCAAAACATAACTTAATACAAGGCTTATATGGTGTCTGGAGACATATATGGTATGGAATGTGTGTGTATCGCATAGAGATTGGGGGCCCCTGTTCTTTCTGTTATCTTAAAGAACCCCCAAGAGCTGGGATGAATTCCAGATGTTCTCTATATGTTCGAAACAACCCAGCTATATAAGCCAGAAGTTTCGAGCGGCAAGTCAGAATGTGGATCAATCTGGAAGACCATTCTCCCAGGCAATCCCAGGGTGCCTGGACAGATGCTGAGCTTATTAACAATCTTTTTGAATAAATCTTTCTATATTTAAATAAGACAGCGTCTGGCGGAAGTCATTCTCTTCAACACCTACACAGCATCACATCTCTTCTTTAAGTTTACAACACTTACCATGCCCTCTCTATTGCTACTTCACCCCTCAGTCTCTCTCAGTCTCACAACCGTGTGTGGTGTGAAAGCCACACGTCCTCCCCTCCTCACACTGGAGAAAGGGCCAGTTTATAAGGTGCATGATCATTGGGGAGCACGTGCCCACTTCTGGAGGAATGGCAGTGACTCCTCCCACCCCTGCCACATGACCCATGTTTTTATGTCACTACCAAAACAGCGTTAGGCTGTATGGCCTGGATCAGGCCTCATTCAAAAGCAGGGCCGAATCCCTCCTTATAACCTCAGGGTGAAACTGCTGTTTGCTGAGTAAGCAGATATGTGAAAATGCATTGATTGTTGTGACATTGCATATATTATTGTCTTGGAAATTAAGGATTATGATGATCATAATTTAAAAATATATATATTTTGTGTTTTTATTTCCATACATCATATGAAATGGTACTGCCAGCACAGCAGCATCATGAAACTGATTCTAATATCTCCTGTGGTTTTGTTTTTTCTCCTTTTCAGTAAATAGAGGGAGAGAGTAGGAGTGCAGCACTCCGCAGCAGAGGACAACACAAAGGAAAGATGAACAAGAGCTCAACCGCTTTTAGGAGAAACGTCAAGAAACAAAAAAACAGGAGCAAAGAGAAGAGTGTGTGAGGTTATGCTGATTAAGGCAAGGGCCACCGTGTGTGTGCGTGTGTGCGTGTGTCCGTGTGTGTGTGTGTGTGTGGGGCCACCGCTGGCTTCAGACTTTGCCACAAGTTGTGAAAGACGAAGAGTGGAAAAGTGCCAGAGTGGGTTGAAAGTTGGGAAAAAAAAAAAAAAAACAACAACAATAAAAAAACAAAAAAAAACAAGAAGATCAAAAAGAGAAGATGAAAAAGAGAGGACACAGCCCATTTTCACAAAAACGTTTTATTTTTCTATACTTTTTTTGTGATCAACTCTGGTGCAGAAAAAAGTGTGTTTAAGAAGTATAAATATACATATACATATATATACATAAATATATATATATATGAAGAGATAACGTTATTGAGTTTATTGGAATGGACAGCAAACTCACGCTGACCGAACAAGGCCGGCCACCCTTCTCCTTTCTCTCTCTGTCCACTCAGACACCATCGTCCGTCCACAAGAAGGAGGCGATGTTGCCACATGCAGGGTTCCGGGCTTTGTGTGAATAGTCTGCTTCCTGTGGGTGGAGTCTCTGTGGTCTGCTATGATCGGTCCACTTCTGTTCTGTGACGTCACTCTGTCCTGTGGTCTCACTGCTAATAGCACCACATGCTGCTTGTGGTCATCGTGGAAGATGGTCTCCTGTTTCCTTTCCACTGATCCAAGACCAGGACCGCTTCAGAGCTGCAATTAAGTGAGATGAAACAGTGACTTTTCCACATAATGTGACCGTGGACTCCACGTGGTGCGACCATGTCCTGCGGCTCGCGATCTGCAGAAAGTCATCGGCCATCTTCCTGCTTTCAGTCTGACAGCTTTCCGGCACCAGTGAATGATCCACTTCCTGTGATGTCATGACTCTCTTCCTGTTCGCTGACTCACTGGCCAGTTTCCTCTAGGGTTACCGCATGGAGTGACCGTCTTCTGCAGCTCATGACTAAGTCAGCGCTATGGTTAGCATTCAGAAAGCTGTTGGCCATCTTCCTGCTTTCAGTCTGACAGCTTCACCGCCCAAAGACGGGAACTCCTGATCCACTTCCTGTTTACTGATGTCATGACTCTCTTCCTGTTCGCCGATTCACCGGCTAGTGTCCTGTGCTGTTACTGCAGGGACGGGGTGTGGTGGGGGGGTGGGGGTTTGCTAGCGCAAAGCTGAAGATGTCCACTGTCTGAAAGCTTCAAGTGAGCTTGTCTTAGGCTGCAGCATACCTCCACAGCGCCACACTTTGGCAGAGTTAGGAACTTTTGTTTCGCAGCACCAAAGTGCAAAACGAGTGTGCTCCATTGTCCAGGTGTCCGAGGCAAAAAAAAACAAAACAAAAAAAACAAAAAAAAAAAAAACAGAAACAGACGAGTGTCATGCTAGAGCTTTTCATCTGAGGATGAGGTTCTGCTGTTGTTGAGTTTACTCTCTCTTTCAACAAACCAGGTACTTCCAGTCAAAGGATGCAATTAGTCTAGTGTTAAACCCAAGCCCATGTTTATTGACTTGTTATAGTACTGTCTGATACAGTAACCATAACCACACGTTTGAAACCCATTTATGAAAATGCTTCCATACAGTACCATTTTCCATGCAACTGACTGTTATGGTAACTTTTGTCAAAACCCTGTTATATATAAATACTTACTGGGGGTTTGATATATTTAAGGGTGGGATGGGGGGGTAAAACGAACAAACGGTGGAAAAGAAAATAGAATTTTATTTGGTAAACTGACTTGTAAGAGAGCATTCCCTGTGATAATGTGTTTTAAAGAGTTTCTTGAATGTATTCATATATGTGGAGACTGTAACATTCGCTGTGTTTGTATATACATAACGCATATCTGTTATATGAGTAGCAGAGACTGGAAGAGGTTGATGTGTGATGTATGTAGGTATGTATGTATGTGTGTGTGTTCACTAAACTGGTCAGGACATCATTGTAGTACACTGTCTTTTACCGCACATCTCACTCTGGTATAGATGCAAAAACACTTACTCTGTTTGCTCAGTTTTCATGTAATATCTCATAAACATACAGTATTGTGCAAAAGTCAGAGACCACCCACAGGAAACGGTGTTTGGTGTGTATACGTTCTGTCTTTATTACAGCTTCCGTTCTCGTCAGGAGACGTGCTTTCAGGTTTTCAGAGAAATCTGCAGGGATATTTGGAGGGACACCTCCAAGTTCAGTCTGGGAAGTTGGTTGCATTTTTCTGCTTGTTGTGATTCAAGTAGTCCCGAACACATTCAGTGATGTTGAGGTCTGGACTCTAGGGTGGTCAGTCCATTGTTATGAGAACACCAGCGTCTTCTGTGCTTGATTTGCAACTTTACTTCTTTGTTTGTCTGTTTTCTTTTCTCAGTAAGGGCTTTTTGACAGCTCCTGGACATATCCTTTTAGATGCATATTGTTGAGTTCTCACAGTGGAAGGACGGACAGTGTGTTTTTTCAGATCTGAAGCAAAAGCTGAACTTGATTTTCTCCTCTCTCTCAAAGATTTGATGTAAGCTCCATTTATCTGATGGGGTACCAGGTCTTGCGTAGTCACCAGGAGTCCCATATTCTCTAAATCTCTTGATAAAGTTTTGGAATTTTTATCTGCTTATTTTGCTGGTAATTTTACCAGAATTAGATCATTTTATGTGCAATCTCAGCAGAAATAGCTCCTGAAAAATTAACGGTCTGTACATTACGCCTGTTTTGACAAGAAATTAAAAGTCTCTGCCTTTTACACAGTAGTGTATATAAAAATACATTATTAATTGGTTTGTTTATTATCAAATCAGATCTCTGCAGCATAAGCACTACTGTAAACCAGGGTTTCTCAACCTGCGGGCCGCAGACCATCAGTGGGCCATGAAGGACCTTCCAGTGGTCTGCGGGCATGTACCCAGACAGTAATGGAGGGAGTAGTTTGTAGTGGGTTGGAAACATCATAGAAAATATATGTATTTTAATGTACACGTGTACAAATAAACAGTCTCAGTACTAGACTAATTAAACGTCTTGGTTTGAGACAACTTAGCCTCTGGCTGGCCACTGATGGAGAGGCTTCGTGGGGCGTTTTCACCGTTCCCTTGTTTGAATTTGGACATATCCTAATTTTTCTTTAAGCAAATTTCTTGGAGAAACTGTATTTATAAAAGTTGATTTTAGTCTTCTGGTGGGCCGCAATGCTTTGTAGGTTGTCTTATCAGGTGGGCCTTGGGGCGGAAGAGGTTGAGAACCCCTGCTGTAAACCACATTTACAGTCCTACATAGAGTTTACCAGTTCATGGTCATCAGTGCTAGTAAGTTTAAGATACACAAGATTTTTTTATTGTTGATTTATGTGCACTCGAAGAGATCAAATGGTTTCCAAGTAACTTTAACCAAAATTCAGTTTGTTCCCATATTTTAGAATATTTTAGAAGCAACGCCCATAAATTTGGTCCCACTTAATTTGGATCGCGACAGCAGATCTACAGATCCTTAAAGTGTTATCTGGTTAACATTGTGCTTAAGGTTAGGTTTAGGAATAGGTGTAGGTTTTGCATTGAGGTTAGGGTTAGGTTTAGATTTAATAGAATCTTTCACACTCAACTTCAAGTTCAGTTGCATTCAATCGATATTTAATTTAATGTAAAATTTGACCATAAATTTGTGACCATAAATTCATCAGAAATTATCTTCCTGCCAAAAGGAAATCCGTTTAGGTGTTTTTCATTATTTTATTTTTTTGTGATTTTTTTATATTCATTAGCGGTTCCTTTCTCACCAAAGTTTCAGAGTGAAATTTCATTTATCTTTCATTTTAATAATGTCATTTTTATGTAATAGATATTTGGTTGATTGTTTTTTTTTCTGAATCTTTACTGATGAGAGTGGTAATATGGAAATATCATCTTTTAGAATTATTTTTAGAACTTTAGAACTTTAGACGTTATCGTACCTCCACAAATGTTTATTTTAATAAATACAATGTGATTTTTATTTAATTGTAGTTTTTTGACTATAGATTGTCTCAGAAATGTGTTCACATAAAGCTTTTGTTAATATCTCCATAAACTCATAAGTCCCACAGGTGTGTGTTTTTTTTCTGATAAATGCATAAAATCGAACTGTATCCATGTAGGATAATTAATTAACAGCCCTTAAATTCATTACAGGTTACCTTTAAAACTCGATTAGTTTAGCTCTGAGCATTTGCACTGATATGAGATGTTGATATCTGTAAGCACTCTTTACAGTTTGAAGGCCCATCCTTCACAGCTCAGTGTGTGTGCAGCTCAAAGGCACAAAAACGCACTTGTAGGACACTTGTAAGGTGAGAGAGAGAGAAAACGAGAGAGAGAGAGAGAGAGAGAGAGAGAGAGAGAGAGAATGAGAGCGAGAACAAGCACCCCTCTGGTCCGACTGTGCAGAAGAGTCTCTTTTGTATTCTTAGTGTCCTATAAATAAAATCCCACTCCACCTCCTGTAAATAACGACCCGCTCCTTCCTCTCCTCCTCCGTCCCTAACGCCCCACAAATCCTGTATTTTGTTCTATACTGATAAAGTTTATTTATAAGGATTTTTAAAAAAGTAATATCTTTCTCTTTTTTGTAAATGTTCATGTTAAATAAAAGTCTAAATGTTTTAAAGATGTAAATTGATATATTGAAAGGTAACTCTTTCTTTTTGTGCCCTTCCCTCCTCCTTTCCCCTCATTATGCCTCTGTGCTCTGAACTTTTTTTGTGTTCTTTCTCTCTTTCTGTATGCTTCAGAGGAACCGTTCTATTTATTATGGCATTACCGTTGTTATTATTCTTCTTATTAAACTAATTACTCTTTATTATTATTACCATGGTCATCATCATTATTACCATTAAATAAGCTTGACAACATCCCGCTTGTGGTGTTTCCTTCTGACTTTGTCTACACACACACACACACACACACACACACACACACACACAAACACACACACACACAAACACACACACCCAGGCACACGCAAACACACACACACACACAACGTACTGGTGGGCACAACATTCTTCCAGATGATGTTCCATCAGTTGATGTTTTGATGATGGCTGTGCAGAGGGTTGTCTAGGATGTCGGTGCAAAATGTCCCATAGTTGCTCAACTGGGTTGAATTCTGGTGACTGCAAAGGCCATAGCTTATCATATATATCATTTTTTACATTCATCTAGGTATGTGAATTGGCTGGAATGCATCAGAACCTCACTTTAAAGAGTAAAAGATGGAATGGAGTTCTTGAAATCCTGGGAAAACATTCTGATATAGCATGAAGCAAAGTGCAAAAAATGACAATGGTGCAGACAATGGTGTGTTTGGAACGTCAAGCCAAGAAACACCACAATTGGTTTCATTTTCTAATTTTCTTTAAATGCCATTTGCCTGGATATGTAGTCCACTTCACATTGTGTAACTCATATTGTGTGTTGGTGAAAATTTCAGTCAGTGAATGAGCAAGTTAGTAAATGCAAATGGAATGCAATGTAGCATAATGTAACTGGATGATTCGACAGTCTGGATCACTTAACGAAACGGTAGTATAGTATTTTTTATGTGTTTTTTTTTTTGTTTTTTTTTGCTTTGTAGTCTCTTCCATGTTGGAAAGCTTGTTTGTATTTCTACATGTCAAACCACTAGATAATGGTACAACTGCCTCAACGTTTATGAGGTGTTTTTTCTGTAGAGTTGTTTTTTTCTATACTTCTTAACATCAAATTCATGTATGCTTTTCAACATTCAGAGAGCTGGATATTCGGACTTGTTCGGACTGCTCCTGCTCTCTGTTTAGGAACGGAATAGTATGTAGTAGTAGTGTAACAATGCATCGTGAAATTGGGATACTACACTGCAAAACTTGTGCATTGAAAAGCTTCGACATTCTATTAACTAAAACATCAAATGTAACTGGATTGTTTAAAGACCATTTGCCAACAATCAGCACCAGTTAACAACCCACTCTAGCACCCCTCCTGGCTGCCAGCTCCAGCGACGTTAGTAATCTGTGCAACAATATCATTAGAGTCATCAGTTTTCTTCATTCTTCATGATTGCAAACAAGTGTGTGTGATCAATATTCCGGTGATGACAAACAGGAAAATGGGACGTGACTGGGTGATGGTGGACATGGGACGATGACGTCATCGGGCGGTGGGTTCTGGGAGATGGAGTTTGGGAGATCAGAGGTAGAGGGAAAACCCAGAAGTACCCCCCACCCCCCGAGTCCGAGACGGATGGAGAACAAGGACGACCACGACGATCAGCCACCCTATGTCCCGACGTATCCGGAAACTAGTTCCTAGACCCTCCGTACGGGACGACCTTGCCGATGACCAGCGGATGGGCTCAGGGACAGTCGCCTAGGACGACCTCATCGGCGACCAGCAGACGGGCTCAAGGATGACTGACTCGGATGACCCCTGGGCCTGGGAGCAGGACAGGACAGATGGCAGCAATGGAATTCTTCGATAAGAACCAAATCCAGGACATCAGCTGCAGGTACCCAGCTCCTCTCCTCAAAAAGGCATTCGGTCATTTGAAATGCAGTGGGCAATTGCGGAAATGGAATAAATCTGAAACTGGAGGGGAAAAAAATTCTTATCAGCAGGACAAGATTCTGGGGGTACTTCTACAGGATTGACTTGGTCGATGTCATTGTCGATCTCCCAAAAATAAAGGACCAACAAGCTTGACGTGAGTTTCGGCGGACCGGAGATATTCAAGATTCTTATGATAGGTTAATACGAGGAATGGGTGTTGGGCACCCTCCAACCAGTGACACCATTCCTCGAAAGCTATCTTAATAACTAATAATTCACAGTCCCCGATTTCGGAATTGGGCTTGACTGGGGTTAATTTGTCGGAAAAATAAGAACACGGGCATAATTTCCTGGGTTCAGTCCTGTGTTACACTCACGTTAGAGCCATCAACCTCAACAACAAACTGCTCGTTGGGATCAGGGTGCTTAGAAGAGACCACCTCCATCAGGATAGAAATCATTCACTTACCTTCATGTTGATTCGCTGTGACCCATCCCTCTAAAGGGACAAATAGACTCCAACCATACTGGTAAAATACCCCTGTACAACATATAGAACTACTGGTCTGGCATACTACAATGAGCATTCAGGCCTACAGCACCTACAGTTTACTGATGTTCTTCTAGTAGATATAAATACAGATTGTACCTTATTAATATTCCCATTGGAACACTAACCAGTTGTGCAGGCTTTGCCACTGAAGCTCCTGCCATTTGTGCTCTGATAATGAACCCTGTTAGATCTTTTCTTCTTGATCCAGTATTAAGGCCAGATGGACCTGCTTAGCATTTTCTTATACATACGGCAGAACATGGACGAATGTTAATTGCTTAATTGTGTAGTAGCATCGGTGTAGCAGCAGGATGCACTAAACATTTTATTAAACACAGCAGCAAGAATCTCTCAGCTCTCCTGAAACCTTCAGCCATATACTTACAGTTAGTGGTAGATACTCAAACCTGCTACTACACAGCCCAACACATAATATCACATCCAACACTGCTGCACATCAGTAACCTAACATCAGTTAGGTCAAGTGTCTCTTACTGCAGCCATGGCACTTATTAAGAGCCTGTGCATGTAACCCCTCCACCTGCATGTCCATGGCCATATGAGCCAGAAGTGGGCTGCTACAGTATCATGCAGTACAATCGTCTCGAAAGGTTTACAGTTTTTGCCATTTGAGGTTTTGAAGTCTGTTACTACCAAATTTACTTACTACCAAATTTAGTCTCACATCCCTGAATATGACATGCATGTAACGTGGCTATCTCTCACTTCAACGGTGTTAAAAGTGTTTAAACCCTGATTTTACACATGCATAGATACGATTTGCCAGTGTTTTCTTGGTTGCACCCCCTTTAGTACTGAACTAAAGGTGATTTAAACGGCCTCAGTGACAGTAATTTGATCTGACTTCATCTACATAACCGTTACAGTTTAATCAGTGTCCCATAAACTGCCACATATGCCACTTGTTATTTTATACTTCACAGTGAGGTATACATTAAATACTTCCACAAGTGATACGAAGGGATTATTACAATAACAGTGCAACGACAAGAGGTGATAGAGAAAGAAGAATAAGCATCTAATCAGAATCAGACAAAGCAAGCAGCCATCACATACCTAATTTACTTATATGCCAACATGTTGTCAGTTTTTTTGTAACTAAGCCACTGAAAATATATTTATTCAAATTTAGAATGTATGAATTGTGGCATATATGAAAATTCACTTATTTTAACATTTCCTTTACTTTACAGTACAGCGCAAATCACCACCCTTCATTTATTTAATTCCCAGTCAAAACAGCTGTTAAGTACAAGTTCACTTTTCAGCATTAGAAAAGAACTATATAACTAAATATAATATCCTTTCTCAGTATTTATGGAATCCACCTGTGTTTATTACAGCTTCCAAAGTTTTCAGTTTCTCAGAGAAATCTGCAGGGATATTTTTCCATGCTTCCAAAGGTCAGTCTTAGAAGTTTGCTTGCTTTTCTCACAATCCAGATGTTTCCAAATTCAAATTTAGGGTGTTTTTTCACACCCAGTCTGAAGCCACCCTCCAAGACCGATTCTGGGTTTTCTTGGGGGAGGAGCTCAATATCAAAAACTCAATTTGAACTGTGTATTGATTGTGAAGTTCTATATGCCGCTTTTCTGAATGCAGGTTTGGAAAATGGCTAGGCTTTAATAGTTCTACAAACTACAAACACTCAAGTGGCAAAGAACAGAATGTTTTTGTCTGCAAAAATCCATCACAAAATTTACAGGATAAGCTGAAGCAGTTTTTTTTACACCGGTTTTTGAAACATATTCGTTTTTATTCCACATATTGTCTGTTCTGTCACCTTACATTAAATTTAAAAATGGGGTCTGACTTTCACACATCATTGTATGTACCACCAGAATTAATTTCATTTTATTTACTATTTTAATTTTAATTTCATTTTATTTAATATTTTTTCTGAATTTTCAGAATAACGAGAAACTATTAAGTGCTAAATCATATACTGTAATTTTAATTAATAATATTAATTATTTTGGACACGTTCAGCATTGCTCCATTTTGAACTTTTTCCTAATGATTATAAGCTCTGACGATGGACAGCACAAGCACATCACTGTCATTTTGCACTTGTAGCTGCAACCATATTGGTTCTGACTTTATGGAAACAGTGACTCAAAACGTTTGGCTTCCGGTTTAGAAAGAGCTCTGATGACAAATGTCACAAACGACGGCTCATGTAGCGATTCCATTTTCGATTTGTTATGACCTTGTAGTGGTCGGGTCCTGCTTGCTTGTAGCTCAGCTTGTCTGCAACTGCTGATCGCCAATAAAGGCTGTAGTGAGAGATGTAATGACAAGTGCATCCTTTAGACTAATACCATGAAGGCAGCTTTCAGTCAGATCAATGGCCTGTTTGCCTTTATTAGGTAAATGGATTGCTGAGACACAGGCAGGTACTTCGACCTTCTGTTTCCAATAAAAGTGGGAATGACTAGTTTGAGCATCTTCAGTTCCTTAGTGTTCCCATCAGATTCTATCCACCACAATGCTCTAGAGATTGCACCAATCGGATGCCTAGTCTGGGTATTGTGACAATACCAGCAGAAAATGATGGATCAGATATTTTAGCACAATAAGTGATGTTACAGTGATGTAGAGTACATGTCTATACATCGACCAGACACTGCACATCTACACCTCTTTGTATCTACACTCACTGTCCACTGTCCACTTATAGTAGGTCCACAATTAAAGGCTATAGTCCATCTGCATACCTTATTATCCCTCTTTCACCCTGTTCTTCAATGGTCAGGACCACCATGCGGCCATCACAGATCAGGGTACTATGTGGGTGGTGGATCATTCTTAGCACTGCAGTGACTCTGACGTGGTGGTGTGTTAGTGTGTGTTGTGCTGGTATACATCAGACATATCAATGCTGCTGGCGTTTTTAAATCACTGCTGAACAGACCACCAACCAAAAGCACAAAGTAGTGTCCTGTGGGCAGCATCCTATGACCACTGATGAAGGACTAGGAAAGTCATGACACCAGCTGAAATCTATCAGTAATTAGAAAGCAATCCTGCCACTTAATGCAAATTAATATCAGCTGGTTCAACTGATGGACTATAAAAGGGTGTCTCATTACCACAGTGCCCCACAAGAAACATCTCATGGTGGGTAAAACCAGTGAGCTCTCTCAAGACCTTCACAACCTTACTGTTGCAAAACATACTGAAGGTTCCAGTGAGCACTGTTGGGGCCATAATCCGGAAGTGGAAAGAACATCATTTCACCATAAACCGGCCACCATCAGGTGCTCCCCGCAAGATTTCAGACAGAGGAGTTATCGGAAGAGTTGTCCAAGAGCCAAAAGCTACAGAAAGATCTGAAATCAGATACAATGTTTCAAAGAACATAATAAGTAATGACTCGACCGCCATGGCCTGTACGCACGCTCACGCCCAAGACTTCACTGCTGAAGAAAAAAGCAGGTTGAAGCTTGTTTAAAGTTTGCTCAACAACATTTAGACAAGCCTGTGAAGTACTGGGAGAATCTAGTCTGGTCTGATGAGACCAAAACTGAACTCTTTGGATGCCATAATACGCACCATGTAAAGCCCTGCATGTCACCCCAAAAACACCAGACCAACAGTGAAGTTTGGAGGTGGGAACATCATGGTGAGGGGCTGTAGCATACAGCACTCTTCATATGATTGAAGGAAGGATGAATGGACAAATGCACCGACAACCTTCTTGATAAAAATCTGCTGCCATCTACCAGGATGATGAAGATGAAACGAGGGTGGACATTTCAGCAAGACAATGATCTCAAACACACAGCCAAGGAAACTCTCAGTCGGTTTCAGAAAAGGAAAATAAAGCTGCTAGAAAGCCCAGCCAATCACCTGACCTGAATCCAACTGGAAATCTAGGGAAGGAACTAAAGCTCAGAGTTCATAGAAGGAGCCCACAGCACCTTCAGGATTTGAAGAGTGTTTGTGTGGAAGAATGGGCCAAAATCACACCTGAGCAATGCATGTGACTAGTTTCTCCATACAGGCGGTGTCTTGAAGCTGTCGTCACCAACGAAGGCTTTTGTGCGAAGTATTAAATTAATTTCAGTAAGCGTGTTTAATACTTCATTTCTCATTATTACACTTAAATGAATGTATGGACATCTATGGTTTGATTTCTTTGCATGTGTGGACACCTATATAGTAGACCTATATGGTGCTCCTAAAGTGGACAGTGATGGAAAGCAGAAGGCAGTGTAAATTTAACTCCTCCACCACAGTCACCATAGCTGCAGTACGACACACACAGAGCTCACAATGAGTTTCACCACTGGACAATCTTCAGCTTTCGTCATGCAGTGAAACTTCTACCAGCATGACGGGTCAGTCAGGAGCATGTTGCACATTCATATAGCTGCTGAGGTCTATGCCTTGTGAAACAGGGATGAAACAAATGCAGGGAAGTGGATACTACAGCTGCTTCTAGAACCACTATAGTGTAACTTGCTGAACTAAAGCAACAATATACACGTATAGTTTATACACATAATAAAATACTGGTACAATTCATACGTTAAACTGCAATATGAAATTAGCACCATACAATCTAGCTTTGAAGTCCCAGCTGCAGCAACTAGAAATGCACCATAGACAGCACAAGCACCAACTATGGACCATAGACTGATCAATCATAGATAGTTATTTTAGACCCAAACATAAATACATAGCCTCCTGCTCTGCTGCTTTATTTGCCCTTAAACTAGAACTCTATAGGCATCATTAAAAGCAGTTGACTGCGTATAGTCGACTGATTTTAAAACCAGTAAGCTCATCATGTCTATATTGCTGACTGACTGCATATCTCATGCAGTGCACATACACAGTTCCTTGTTGTGGTTGCACTTCAAGTATATATATTGGAGATCTACAACATGGTGCAAAACTCAGAGACCACCTCTCATTTACTTAATATTCAGTTTAAAGACTACCAAGTACAAGTTATTCAGTTTTAAACACTGTGCAAAAAAGGAAACCATATAACATTTGATTAATATTAATAACTCAGGACTACATGGATACCCCAAAGTAATCCACAGTTCAATACGGTGATGTTCTAACACACTGTTTTGGGAAAAGCAGACAAGAACTTTGATAGAACGTTGAAAGCTGCCCGTCCCACAAAGGTAGGCACTCCAAATAAACAAACCGCTCTGTTGTTGGTTTTAATAAGTGCTTATTGTTGAGTTAGCTGTGATATTTCAGTCAGACATCTTTCCCACTGGCTCCTGAGATCATCAATTTGCATACTATTTGACTTTTTTTTTTTTTTACTCCATGGTTAAGTCCCTAAACACATTTAATTAGCTGTAAGTGCAAGTCACCATCATCCTATCCTCATTAGTGTCTTCATACAAAAACTGCTTAATTACTTTCAATGAGTAAAAAAATGATAATGTAATGTGCATGTTTATTATGTTGTGTTTCAAATCAGCTAAAGTGTTTAATTTGCCACTGAAGTTATTTATCATGTTGATTAGAGGAATACAGTCAGAATGAACAGCCATTTGAGATCTGAAAGAGTTTATTCTTATTGGTGAGTTGGGCCAGTTAATCTGATTCACCAATAAGAGCCATAATGGCCAGCATTGCCCAGTCCATGTTTTTCCTGCTACTGTTTGTTATCTAAACTACTGAGAATTGAATTCTATAAGGTGTATAATTTACAATTCACCAGCTCTCACTGCCCATGACATCACTGGGAACTAAGAGGAGCAAACAACAAAAACATAGTCCTACATTAACTATTATATTTAAAACTATTAACTATTATATTGTATTACATTTATTGGTTATTTTTCTGGTGTTCCTATGAGATTGAGAGTTAACTGTGGTTTGGCGCCTTTTGGTACTTACTGCTTGCCATACTCCGGCAAAGATTGATGAACGCTTTGTCAGAGATAAGTGATGAAACTCGGCACTCTGAACATTTTCTGAGTTTAAAATAATAATAAGTATAGACTCGCATTAAAATACCATGTATACAGCTTCCTAACCGTAATAAAATCTAGTCAGTTAGGTATATTGACTTGGTAAAGCGTTTTATGAGCTCTCCTTTCTGCTTTCTGTCCTTGTTTTTCTGGGCCCACGCTGCGCTAGAGAGAGAGAGAGAGAGAGAGAGCCTCAGCTACTGAAACTTCTGCAGTACTGAAAGCTGCTGTCTGCTGCAGGTACGTTGCGACTGCATTTCATTGTTGTAGTGTTGTATCGGTGTTCTCAGCCAACTAGCTAAAAGACCCGTGTCCTCGCTTTATCGTCGTGTAAGGTGAGCTTTGATTGCTCATTGAATACTATCAAATAAATTCTCAACAACGGAAACTCTTTACTATACGACCACGCAGTACTGCTGTATTGCACAGAGTCTTTGTGTGTTATTGGGAATATTTATGTGTTTAAAAAAGTTTCATGAACGGAGAGAGAGAGAGAGAGAGAGAGAGAGAGAGAGAACCTTAGCTGCTGAAACTTTTGATTACACATTAGATTACACCTGGTGTATTACTGACTCTCACTGCACTACGCAGTACTCAGAAGATTTCCTTATTTTTAGCTTAAGTTTTAGAATAAAAGACAGCAAACCTGAAAGAGCACTCATGGAGTTCTGCACTCACAAAATGGAGTTTACAGTAGGATAAAACAACTTTCAATGGAGATTGATATAATAAGATTTTATAATAAACAGTTTTGGACCAGTTCTGTTGGTCTGTCCTTCATGAATATTCACTAAATTGAATTTAAATTGTTCAAAAAAAGTTGAGCAGCAAAATGTATATTAGAGGCGGTTGATATGACAAAATTAAAATATTGTGATACATCAAGAGTATAGTTAACTGACATATCGTGAGTTGGAACTGTTTACCGTAAGCCTGTAGTGTCTTTAAGATAACCAAAAATATCTGTTTGGGTAAGATGGGACTAATATATATATACACACAGTATAAATAATAGGAAGTAAAAGGTAAGGGTTTCCAAAGGGGGGAATTAGTAGTAGCAGATTTGACCACAAGATGTCAGTAAGGCACCACATTTTGGATCCTGTGCATCATTATTTCTTCTTGATGGGTAAGTGAGCATATGGGTGTGCAGCACTCTGCTGAGCAGGAATATTGGAAGGTGTTTTCAGTGTGTGAGAAAAGCTGATGTTTGTCTTCAAGCACTATGTTCAGTTAATTATAGAGTTAATCTGATTTTATTTACATTTTGGTGACTTCTGGTGACTGTGCTCTTTTTATTTTTTTTTGCCATCTTACATTAAACATGATCATTGTGGTTTCATAGCATCTTGTTTTAGAACTCAGTACTTTAACCGGTTCTTGTGTACATTTGTAACTGCACTGCTGTTTTAACCTAAATATTTCAGATCAGTGAGTAAAACGTATTGAAGAGAAGGGAACACTGGGAAGTTGTTTATGGGACTGCAGGAAGATTAAAGGCCTCATGGAAAGAGTTACTTTATTTTCTGTCATGCAGGATGTGTTCTCAGGAACTGAATTTTGGTCCTGCATTGAGCAAAATGATGAGCAATAATGATGGTCTGCTGCAAGCAAGGCATTCATTTCCCTTTTTGGGAAAGTCCAGATATGTTTGGTATGTTTGCCAGTTCAGTCTGTCCCAGCATAAAGAAAATAAACAGCTTTGTGGATCCCAAATTTTGCATCATCACCATCTGTGGAAAAAAAAGAAAGAAACAGGAAAGTTTCCTTAATTAAGCAACACATTCATATACACATTCATACATATTGCACAGCTACGGTAAAATATCTAGGCCCTGAAATAGAAAGCAAAATGAAATTAACTTTACTTACTGTAGCTACACTGGTCCAACAGAATAATGGCCACGAGTCATACTGATGTCTTCTGAAATTTATTTCTCTCTCTCTTTCTTCATTAGACACCATGAAAACTACAAATAAACAAAACCTTTGTTCAGGACATGCATTTCTGAGTCCTTTCCATGTCTCTAGAGCTGATGTTCGTTGCTAGTTAGGCTTAAACACACTAGCTAGCACAACAGTTTCATGTAGACCTCAAAATACACAAGATTAAACTCTGCATCCACAAAAAAGGACACATAAAAAGTACATTAATACACAAATATCAACAATTATGACCATTTACCGTGTGTGCCTCTTAGACCATGTGTAAGCTATGGTTGTTTTTTGGGTAGCATGTTTCTTCTCTGCTGCCAAGCTGGCTCTAACCCACAACTCCACCGTTCCGCGCTCAATTACCTAATGTCACATGACCCATTACACGTCACAGTAAAAGTATAACATAACACCAAGTACAAATTTTTAAGCAAATGTTATTTTAAAAATGTATATTTTAAACACATTTTACTCTATTTTTAAACCTGTTCTCATTTGATTTTAGTGCCTTTTAATAACTGTATGAACTACAATAACAAACAATTCACAACAAGACACAAAAGAGACATTTCAAAAAACACATCACTCTGAAAGACACTCTTACTTCATACATATACAGAATGTACAGAGAACTAAAACACTAACATTAACACTAACATTACCTAACCTGCAAATGACTACCACAATAATATCAGACATTAAAGATGTTAAACTAAGACTACAGTTAATTTAAGATAGGAAGACTGGTGGGTTGTCGGGAGGAGCGGGTGATATGGCAAAAATATAACATCACAATGCATTTTCTAATACATGATTGAAATGTCTTTTTTGCTGAGGTTTGAAAACTTTGAAATACTGCTAAACTATTTTGACTTTCATTCAGTGTTTCACATGCTGCATTAAGTCCAGTTAACCAGGTCTAATGTTTGTTTGTTTGTAAACATGCATTTTGTCAGTGTTGTACTGAAAATATCCACAATATACCCAGAAGAGGATACTGTGGCATAAAGTGACATGATCTACCTCAGTAACTCATACTGCCCAGTCCCAGTTGAAGCAACATGAGGAAACAAAGAGGAGGAGGATATAAAGAAGTCTTGGCTGGTTAGATGGCCTCCAGCGTGTCCATGAGCTGCTCAATATGGTGATGGACAAAATCCCACACTGCTGTGTCCAGTGACCCAGGAGCCTCATACACGCACTCCTCCACGGTGAAGATGTCCTGCAGGAGGAGCATCATCTCTCTCTGAGAAACAGAGACAAAGACTGTTATCAAAAGAGCCAGACAACAACTACTCAGAAAAAATACACCCCATTCTGCTGTGAATGACTGGAAGGCAGTTTTGATGTGATGGATATTGTTGCCTTGAGAATGAACAACTATTGGTCAGCCCTGGGACTCCTCTGCTCACTGTACGCAGGGAATGAGGAAATCATGTACATCAGATGGTCAAGGAATCATCCTGGCGTCTGAAACAATAAAAGAAATAAAAAAAAAGACATGAGCAATGCCATTTAGTTGCTCTGGGCTTTTACATAACAATTCTAAACTATTCGTTTTTGACTTTTGGTCATTTTTGTTGGTTGGAGTGTCATGCAGTGCTCCATACTGTACAGACCCTGATCTATAGCAGGCACCACATACATAACACTGTAAAAACCAGTAAAATCTCTTACTGGACAGATTGGAGGCCTCACTCCACCCAGAACTCCTAGCACCACCAACTCATAGACAACATCTATAAAGTTGAAGTGCTTAATCTGAGAGAGAGAGACAGATTAGTGTTACAACACAGTCCATTGTAATGTGTAGGGATAACTCTTTAGTAGTGCTAAGACCAGTTACTCAAACTCACCCCAGTCTGCGCCAGCTCCTCTAGAATCCCTTCCTGAGAACAAAGGTCCTGAGCTTCCACCACCAGCTGGTCATATGCCTGCTGGAATAAAGTCTGATTCTGCAGGAAGAAGATACAGGTTTACAGTGTCAGTACAGTAAAAGCTTGGTGCAGAGCATCCAGTTTATGAGGAAAGCTGGAAATCCTCATAACCTCAGAGAAGGAACTGCGGAAAAGGAGGAAATGTTGCATACGCATCCCCCACCAAAGGGGGACACACCCAGTCCCAGGATCCCCAGTTCCAGGATCCCCAGTTCAGGAAACCCAATCCCTGAACCTCTCTAGGGGACGGCCCTGGTTCTCCCACTGGGATCATCTATTTTCAGGCCCTACCCCTTTTCCTAAACCTCTTGGGACCACAGGCACCCCTCCCCACTGTTCAACTACCTTTTTACCCTGGGTTGATGGCGTCTCCTGGGGAATTGTAGGGTAGCACATGCAAGGGCGTAAGTGGTTGTGATGGAGTGTCCGCTCTGGGCCCTCTTTCCGTTCTGGTCTCACTTTGTAGATACTTTCACGATGCTGCCTCACAATCACATGTGCTTGGGACTTCCAACGATCACCCAACTTTCCCTTTGCACACCATCAATGATCCCAGATCAAGACCCGTTCGCCAGGCAGCAGACGGGATGCGTGGGCTATGTGATCGTACAGGCATTTGTTCTTAGCTGCAACTTTCTGCAATGTCTCGGGAACTTCACGATAAGCATATGTAAGTTGCTCATGATTTTTCCATACCCACTCCTGTCTTGCAATGCACCCGTGACCTTCCAGAGACTCATGGAGAGGTATTTGAGCGCCAGTTGGCAGAATCTACATTGGTGTATTTGGATGATGTAATTATTTTTCTTTGGACTTTGCATCTCATTTGGCCCATTTAGTAGCACTGTTCCAATCTCTGGAGAGGTACAGCTTGAAACTTCATCCTGAGAAGTAGCAGCTATTCCAAAGGGAGGCCAAGTTCTTGGAACATTGTGTAAGTGGGAAAGGTGTCTTGCCTGACTCTGCAAAGACTGTCATGCCTCTCTCTCCAGCCACCCCACAATAAACTGCACTTGCTGCTGTTCACTCAACTTCTATACACTTAGCATGTACTTAATCTGAGCCTTACTTTCCCCCAGCTTCAAAGATGTACCTACCTCATCAAACTTGGGCATCCAAGGAGCTCCCATTAAAAATGGTATCATAACTAAAGGTCCAGCTGTCTGTGATTCCTCACCCGGCATACTGACAGTTCCAGCTGCTCAACCCAGAATATTGTCCTGGTGACTGAGACAAAAATGCAGCCCAGGTCGTAGAAAAAACTACAATTTACCTTATAGCATCTATGTATAATTATACTTGGGCATGCAGCTGAATGGTCAGTGATGTACCGAGTCAGGAATTTACAAATTTTATTAATTTTATTGCACACAAAAAAAACCCATAAAAAAAAAAAAAAAAACCTTAAAACATCAAGTCCATCACAGTCCCTCGGGTCTTGGAGCTACCAGGGGGGAAGGCAGGAGAGGGAGAACTTGTCCCAAAGTCTTACGTCATAAGACAACAGACCTAGTCCAATATATTCCATAAAACTGCCACTAATAAAAGGAGAGATGAAGGGAAAGCAGTTACATCCCTATCAGGAACACTTTCCAAAATAAACAGGGAGGAAGCTACCAGCTTTATGCTATCATCTAAAACCCACACGTAGTAGCTTAGGTCCAAATAAAAACCTATACTATTAAAACACACACACCCACACACCTGTGTTGTCGCACACAGACACACTATACAAAGATAATTAATAAATAAAAATACACTACCCAATCTACCACAAAAATAAGTACATAATCACACTACAAAACAAAACAAAACAAAACAAAAGAGGAAAAAAGACAATTCCACTAGTATAAGCTTCATAGCACTACTATGGCTAAAAATTCCTTTTCAAAGACTAAAAATCACCAAGGAGGCAGCTTAAGGCTAAAACTTACAATAAGGGAAGTTCGGACACTTTGCACAAAACAGTTCCTGCTTCTTCACACAACGAGAGGGCGAGTACTTAACTTTGGGAAGCCTCCCATCTCCAACACGCATCACGTTCTGCTGGCTCCAGCCCCTTAATGGCGCACAATACTCTCGTGCTACTTGAGTTAGGTCCACCCTGTCCTCGAACCAGCAGTGCACACAATATACACAATAGCACACTCAATAGCGCACTCAATATACACAATAGCGCACTCAATGGGGAAACAACTGCCAGATCGCTAAACCTGCATCTGCACTGTGCGGAGGTGCTTAACTCTGTGGAAGAGTGAGTTATATTCTCACTCCTCCCTCAGATTTCCAAAGCCCCTCGCTGGTTGGTCAGTCCACACGTCTCCAGTTCACCAAGCAATTTTTTTCCGTAGCTTCCCCCTTACTGCGTTGTTTGTTCATAGTTCGCCGCCTGCAGGTCCTGTCCTTTTTCAATTGTTCCGCTGTCCGCCCGTTCCTGCCGTTCCTGCCCTAGAACAAATCATACATGGCCTCTTATGCTAGGACGTGGTACAGTTAGATTTGTGGTTATCAATAATACGTAGGGTTAGAATACACTAGAATTTGCTTTAGTTATCGGAACACCAGCAGATGTTCTCATGTCAAGTGCTTGGTGATCATGCAAGAGCCCACACGAGTCAGGTGACCTTCAGTGCACTAAAAATGCACAACAATTGCCCACATTAGTAAACTAGTCTTAACTAAATTCAAGCTGCATAACAAGGCCAAACATGAGTGAACGTAAACACTGCTGAGAGGTCTTACCTCAGTAAAGGTGACCCTGTATGACCCAGGTCCTCGCTTTAGCAGTATGTAGTGCCACCAGGCACAAATCCTCTGGAAAATACATAACATGCTGATAAGACATCTAGATCTACAAGCTAGAGATGCTAAAATGTTTAATGCTACCAAATGGACATGATGGAAGGGCATACCACAGACTGCTAAGCAAATATAGCTGAATATGTATATAATGATCATTTGAAAAACACATTTATATATTATTTTCTCCTTTTTGTCACTTTTTAAACCTTTATACAAAACACCCTAAGTTTAAATGAGCATTATTATGTTCATTTAACTATATTTGCTGTAAAAATTTTCGGGGATGAAAGGCGTGATTTAAATTTCACTGTGTTTACACACCAAACATCCACACAGACCAGCGAGCTAGTCCTCAAATAAACACCTGAACTTAACTACTTTCTGGTGTATAAATATTGCCCATATCAGTCTAAATGTTCTATCATTTATTGTTCCTGGTGATCTTTATCTTCCTTCCCAATAGCACTGCAATCCCACACCTCCTTCTGGGTGCAGCTGTTCTTTTTATGATGAGTGTATATCAGTGGGCGGCCACAGCAGTCACTGGCTGTCCTCAAAGTGGTACACTACTGCACACTGTGTACTACAGTAGTACGTACTGCACACTGTATACGCCCCCTGTGTGTAGTACACAGTCCAGTAACAAGTTCTGACCTACAGTGTAGTATACTAATACAGTCACATGACCAGTTACCTCACATTTACCTCAGAGCTGTTATTACTGTATCCACTGTTTAGAGCTAGCTGCTGCTAACGCTGCTCAGTTCACCTGAAATACGTTTAGCCTAGCTGTTAGCTACCCTCGGCTACTTCACTCTAAAACTGATCCTCTGAAGCGAGTTCATCTTTTATTAATCTTCAGACCTGTATATTTTAACTTTCTGAGGCTCATTCTGATGAACACACACCCCACTACAATCACTACACCCACATTTATACTGTGGGCTGCGTTTTTGCTCTCCAGTGTTACCCGCAGCCATTTTCTCTGGCTGAAGCAGGCTGAGAGCTGGTGAGGCCGAGGTGCATGATGGGATGGAGTACACCACGAAGATAGCTCCGCACTAAGGTGTTTCTGGCTCTGAGAGGCAGCGCTTCCTGTACGGCAGCACAGTTACAAACCAGCCCACGGACTCCACAACCAACCGTAGAAGCAAGAAATGAAGTTCTGCGCTCCATGGCTGTCCTGAAGAAATGTGTGAGAGCATGTGTAATGAAGAGGCCTGTTTTTAGCAATGTCCCATGCGCATCTGACATTTATGTACATTAGGTTTGCTGTATTTTCATGTTACAGGATGAGGATGTCACCAGCACCATCAACAAACTAACAGGCAGCACAGTCATCTCGAAACACAGTCATTTCAGTCTGCAGAAATGTGGGCAGAAGACTGTCGGATGTGGGATTTTGGCAGAAGACTGTTTCATCAAAACCGTGACACTTATTAGAGTGCACTGTCAGTGCCCCGTGTCTGAAGGAAGAAATTTGTGTAAACATACTGCATTTGTTCGGATGATCTGTGAGCAAAATAACACATATTAATTAACAGATATTAATGAGATCAGGAAGGATGAAGCGCACTCATTACTGGCACAACTGTATTATTCAGACAAAAAACATTTATTTGTTCATAGTTCAGGAGGCTTTGAGATTGTTCATCTGCAGGCAAACAATGCTCTTGCTAAGCAAACAGCCTTGGAGAAATATGTACAGGTTCGAGGCTCTCAGAGATTCTGTTTGGATATACATTTACATTTACAGCATTTAGCAGACGCTCTTCTCCAGAGCGACTTATAACCGTGCTTAGTGTTCCGTCGGATAATGTTTCCCAGCTAGTATAAGTAGGTTAGGAGTCTAAAACTCGATAGCAGCATGCAAAAGGAAAATCAGTCCATTTTCAGTAACCACTGCAAAACTGTTCAACAGATGATATATGATCTCGAAAACTGGTGTGAGAGTGCAGACTAGAGAGAGGTGCGTGAATTACACACTGCAGTCCAGCTGTCAGGTCATCTCAGGATACACGCTCTCAGGACACTTCTCGTGCCGGCCAACAGAGGTCGGACTCACCGGAGTTCTAATGACTTTGCTCCAGCTCCCTCTCACCTGAGGCCTTCCCGTACCTGCCCCATATCCCAGCTTATTATCCCTCCCTTTAAAAAGCCTTCCCTTCCCCCAGGTGTTTGTGGAGCATTAACCACTGGACTGTTGACTGTCTTTTGTGCTAGGCTCTGTCTTATTAGTCTCAGTTCCCTCAAGCATTCTGGTACCTTTTGATCATCTTTGTTTTTTTTGCTGTTGTTGTTGTTATTTTTATTTTTTTTTACCTTCTTCAGAGTGTTTCCCCTGTTCCTGACCCTTGAGCCCTTGGTTTTTGTGGCTTGTGTATTTTTTCATGGCAATTTTTAGATCTTTGTGTTTTTTTGTGTGATTTTGAATAACCTTCTGGGCTTTTGTGATTTTTGAGATTTGTGTTTTGTGTTTGAGAACTTCTGAGCGTTGTAGTTTTGGACTTTGTGTTTCACGTTTTTGGCATTTTTGTATTTTTGTTGAATACATCCTGCCTAATGGATCTCCTCTCTGTGTCTGAGCTCCTGTCGTTACACCAGCATGCTCACATACTTGCATTTGGGCAGTATGTCAAAACAAGCCAGCAGAGAAAAGTGAAAAGATTACATGACTACATACAGAAAAAAGGAACTTGCAAAACATGCTGTTGATAACATGCATAACTACAAACTGAAAACAAGAGGTCACCCTGCTGTATACACACACAGGCCAGATTCAGAGTTTCAGGTTCATTCTTTCAGGAGGGAAAAACAGAACAGTGCTCAGATAAATAATCTGTTGTAGTTTAGCAATTTAGAAACTACCGAAAGAAAAATCATTACAGGGCACAGAAACAATGTTTTCTAGGTTAACAATATGCCACCTACTTATAGCAGTTGAGTAGTTTATGAGATAGGTATATTCTTTGTAATTTCAGGGTCAGTAAATGAATTTTAAAACTTTTAAACACTGTCAAATGCCGTTTTACATTTGTGATAGAAGATGTACTCTGAATTCAAATAAATGCTATCATACCAACCAGACTCTGTTGTTGCTCTGCTCCGTTAACTAGAACTCAGGTTTAAAACAAAAAAGACAACACTAACCTTTTACTTATGTACGTTATAAGGCACCACATATTTGCCATGTGAAACATACAGATATAAACTGTTTCTCTGAAGTTTATCCAATTCTTGGTTTTCACACTTGTTGAAAATTACCATATACAGCTCTGGAAATAAATAAGAGAGCACTCCAGTTTCTTCTTAAATCAGCATCTCCACATGTACAGCAGGTTCTTAGTGAGGAACAGAAGGTTGGGTTCTAGCTTTACTGGCAGATACAGTGAGCGTCTGGTTCATAAGAACAAGGTCAGGCAGCAAACACACAGGACAACACAGCTACAGACTGGCAGAGGGCCAATGTCTCCCTCACTTTGTTCTTCCACTTCTCCACTGCCTTCCGTCTTTTGGACTGACTTGCTGCACATACCATCCCTTTCTACCTTGTGTCATTCTCATAAATATGCTTGGAATGCAAATGTTCTAATTGTTTGTTTTCATGAAACCATTGAGAAGATGGAAAACATAATTTTGACTAGTAAGAAATTTAAATGGTAGATTTCTTAAATTGTATTTTTATTCAGTTGTATCTTAGTAATGTCATTAAAGGCATCTTTATAACTGTTAGGCCTAGTCCTAACTTTAATTTTAGATATATTTAAAATTTAAATTACTCGTTCTAATGCAATTCCTACTAGTCAAAACATAATTACAGGTATCTGTGTCTTACATATACAAAGTTAAAACATAGCAATTGTTGGTAAAAACTGCATTCTGACTAGTCAGGATTCTACATTTAGATATTAATAATATGATTCTTCATAGTCATAATTCTAGATATCTACAAGTGTAGGCTACAGATGTGAATCGGTACATATCTGTAATGCATATTGTAACTGGTCAGAGCTACAGTGTATTAAAGATGTATTGAATGTAATGTATTGAATTTTGAATTAGTATTGCTACTAGTCAAAAATCAAATATAGATATGCGAACCTGGATTTTAACTAGTCAAAATTGAAATGTAGATATGTGTTATTAAAATTCCTACTGGTACAAATTAAATTGTAGATCACTTTTATTGGATTGTTTATTAGTAAAAACTGAATTATAGATAAGACAGAATGATATTCCGTGTAAATCAATGGTAACACATGACTAGTCAAAATTACATTATGGGTATGTCATCCTGGCAATATGACAAAATGGCTTCATAGATATGAATACTTGATATTATGACTAGTGAAATTTCATACCAGATATCTGGAATCATAGTTTTTACAGACCCTTTGTTTAATATGACATTGGCATCATTTTAGGCTAATATGGCTTGCCATAAGCACGTTTATAAGAACTTAATAATCCCATCACACTTAGCTTTCTGCAATCATCTGATAATCCATGCATAAACCACATACTCAGATTTATTAAGACTGGATTTGGGCCTATTAATCCCAGTAAAACGAATCAGAGGAAGAGACGTGGGTTTTAGCCCAGTAATCAGGTTTTTCAGTGCATGTATCTCGCCTCGATTTGTTTTGTTTTTTCTCAGTCTGTTCACGTACAAATACAGACCTTCATCCAGGAAATAGCAAGCAAGGTTTAACCAGAAACGTTCTACACGAGGAGACCGGGCACTGGATGGAATATGAACAGGGAAAGCTTGTAAAACTCAAGATGGCGTCTGTTTCAGGAGAAAGTCAAGCCCTTCTAGTTAAAAGAGCCATTCAGCTTGCTATTTACTCCATGAGTGGGGGAGGGTCGACAATATTGTGGCACGAGCTGGGAAGTCCCCTCTGCAGAGATCAGGATTATTTGATGATGAAGTCTCCAGAGGTATATTTTCGTTAGCATCCTGTGCAAACAAGTTATGTTTTTAAGTTGTTACTGTTGTATTCGTTTCCATTTTGACTTTTTTTACTTGTCTTTGCTTTTTAACCTGCTGCTGTTTGTTTATAGAACCAAAATTCTGTGAATCCGGCATCATGCAACTTAACATTGATCCAGTGACACACTTTATCTTACAGGTAGAACTTTTTTCCTCAAATAACACACCAGCATTTTATTATGTTTATTGGTTAAAAACAGATGGATTTATTAAGAATGACAGGTAAAGCTGGAAGGGTACAAAAACCAAATATGTATTAACATCAGAATCCGTTTGATTCTCCAAAGATGCTACATATGTAAGGAATTTGTCTTGGTGAGTCACATGTAACACAATACACAGACCAGACATACAATCAGACAACACAAACAGCCGTGGAGAGGAGCAAAAGATTCAAAAGTTACTCCAAATGAAGGCAAGTCTGTTGCCTGTTGACTCCTGGCTCATGGAGACCACACACTCATCTGTAATGGAAAGAACAAAAAAAAGTGAGAGAGAGAATGCACTGCACCGTATGTGAATAGTAGACAGTATTGGTGCACAACTACAATTTTTTTTCTGGCCAACTAGTCTTCTTTACCATAGCTGGCAGACGCAGTATGATTTGCAGAAGAGTGTTGTTGTTGTTGTTGTTGTTGTTGTTGTTGTTGTTGTTATTGTTGTATTTCAGTAAGTTTCAGTCTCAGGCCATATATACCATAGTGACTGATGTGATCTGGATGCTAAAATCACCATGGTGGTCAAAATCTCTCTGTGTACCAGTTTATCAGTCCAACGGTCGAACAATCATTTATCAAGCTAAACGCTGGTAACAAGCACTTACCGATAAACCTTTCAGAGCTAATTGCAGGTCACTGAACTAAGACAGGTGGGGGTAAACTTTTAGGTGAGGCCAATCATTCCCTGAGTGGAGAGTTTAGGGCCATTTTGTGCCATTTGTGATTTGCACACAGAGGAATTTGTCTTCCGCATTTAACCCATCCGTGAAGTGAAACACCCACACACACACACACACTAGGGGGCACACTTGCTCACTTGCTCGGAGCGGTGGGCAGCCCTACCCATGGCGCCCGGGGAGCATAAACGAGATATACTTGAACATTTAAGTTTTTGGTGTTGCAGACATGTCTTGCTAGAAGCTCTATAGCTGGTCATTTTGTAGGCCAGTCTGTTAGGACCTTTGTTGGGAACCATTTTTTTCCTAAATGGCTGCTTATTTTCTCCTCCACTATCCGCCATTACTTCAGTTTAGCTTTTGGGTTTTTTGGCAGTGACCTAGTGTTCCTTGGAATGTACTCTGCATTCCAGATATTCAGGAGATATGCCTTGGGGATCTGATACCCTGATGGACCAGAGAATGTCCATTTAGTCAGTAAACTGTTGACACACACAAAACGGTAGCCAGGTAGGGACCCACCAAACTTGTACCCAAACAAATAAGTGCCCTGGGGCTGATAGCTCATTTCTGGGCCTGCTAATAAGCCTATATTTCAGCCAAGCTTGAAGCCGAATTAGCTTCTCATTATGTAGCATTTCCACATTGCGTAGAAAATGAAATTTTATATGTTCTGTCCTTCGGTGTTTTCACTGCAGTTTGTACCTCTGCTGTGTTTTGTCCTTGCCAGTCGCCTGCTGCCCACAGCATCACCTAGTAGATTTTAGTCAACTTGTCTGTGCACAGCTATTGCAGAGTGAAAGTCAAGTGAAAGAATAGTGTCGTTCACTCTGATACCACTCCATTCTATAAGCCACTTTCCCACACTGGCACTCTCTGCATGGCATGAAGCCTGAATAGCATTTGTGCAGCAAAACGCTACAGCAGAATATACTGTAAACACGTGGTACGCTGTTTTACACGGCTGGTCTTGTATTGTCCTCTGTGTGAATGGTGATGTGATTACTGAAAGCTTTGAGTGAGTAAACCGCTCCACTAACGTATTCTGATGAATTCACACACATGCAAATGAACAAAATCCAAGTAGTTTCCTTTAGAGCGCCTTTAGAAAGAGAGAAAGAGAGAGAGACTGTGAGAGGAGAGCACAAACACAGTCCTTATTAAACTCTGTGGACAGTGGATCAGACCCTGATTTATAATCGATCTGCAACATGTAATGCAGACTGACCAACAGTGGCGTCTTCGTAGGAGGTAGCAGATGCAGCCAGCCAGAAGGATGATGACCAGCAATAGCCACAGCCAGTGCAGGTGAGCTTAAAAGCAAAAATGACACCATATAATGGATTCTAACATTCCAAAAGCAATGCACTAGAATCGCCCCCTTCTGGATCCTAAGTGTACTACAGCCATCAGTCTCTGTTAAACATTCTGAGCTGAATTCAGCACACCATTCCCCATTCAGTCTATTACACAGGGTGAACTGAGTTATAGAAGTGCAGTATTCAGTACTTACCAGAACTTTTATCCTCTATGATTTCGTTGAAGACTAAAAGACAAAAATGTAAACGTGTTTAGAGGACAGACACTCTTTTTAGCCTGTGTCATAATCTCACCTGGAGCAGGAGCAACATTTGATGCTTGATCTTTTTTCAAATAACCGTATTAAGTGTACCCAGGACTGACTAATAAAACAGACGGCAGGTAAATCCACCTGTTTCAATAGCACGTCTTCCACACCCCCTCATCTACAACACAATTTTGCAATTCTGCTGGATGTAGCCCTCTGTGTTAAGCGTCTAGCCAAGATGTCCTGTGTCCGACATGGTTATTATATGGCGTAATATCATGTTCATGAGTGAATACTTCAATATCTAGCTCCCATTTCTTAGTTCCTTTTTCAATGTCGCAAGAAACTCATGGGCATCTCAAGGGCACATCAAACCATATCACAGAGTTGTGCAGTTCCCCTTTTTTGAGTTTTGTGAAATCCCTCAGCGTTGTGATGGGGTCAGTGGTTGAGCTGAGCTAAATTTAATATATACTTCATCTACCTCATAGTCACGCCGTAGGTGTATAATTACGAACGGTAGCAAATTTGTTGATGCACAGTTGATTCGCCCCCTCTACCCCTTTTAATACGACCCCATTCAAAAAGGGCCACTGTTGACCAGATATTATTTTGGTGATGGAGCATTCTTACCACAGTATTGACACTGAAATGCTAGTGCATTTGGTGCCGGTACAAGTGTATTACACAAAATGGACTTACAATACATACAAAATGTCTAGGTAGGAATGTGGTCAGAAACTATTCTTTGATAAACGGCAAGAAAATGTCATACAGATTGTCCATCACTGAATGGACTGCTGTAATGGGATTAAATGAACACTGCAGAGAGCCCAAACCACGGAACATTGTTGGTGGAAAGCAGCCAGCTGAGTGAGCAGCTTCAAGTTCCTTGGCGTCCACTTAGCCGAGGATCTTACTTGGACGTTTAGCACCTCACACATTGTCAGGAAGGCCCAACAGCGCCTCCACTTTTTACGAAGGCTGAGGAGAGTCAACCTGCCACAGCAGCTCCTCTACAACTTCTGTAGATCTACTGTGGAGAGCATCCTGACAAGCTGCATCACTGTGTGGTATGGCAGCGCCACTGCTGCTGAGCGAAAGGCCCTTCAGAGGGTGGTAAAGACTGCACAGCACATCACCGCAACCGCCCTCCCACACATACAGGACATCTACGACAAGAGGTGTCTGAGGAAGGCAGTCAACATATCCTCAGACCCCACACACCCCAGTCATCTCCTGTTCCAACCTCTGCCATCCGGAAAGAGGTACCGGAACACCCGAGCCAGAACCACCAGGTTCAGGAACAGCTTTTACCCTAGAGCTGTCAAACTGGTCACACCGGCAGCATCTACCAGAACACGACCACACCACTAAAGACTGTTACTGATTTCTAGCCCGGATCACCCCAGCAAACACACTGGGCTCCACTAGCTCACAGGACTGATTGCACTGCACTTTAACTTTAACCTGTATACTTGAACATCCCAGCTGTGTATTCATTTATCTATATTTATTTATCTATACTGAACATCTGGACTGTACGCTGTTTAGCTGTTTACCTGAACATTGAGCTGCTATTCTCCTACCTGCACTGTACACTTTATATATATATATACTGTTTACAACCACATACTTAACTGCACACTTGCTACCTCAACACACGGTACATGTACACTAGTACATTCTCATATACAGATACTGTTCTTGCACATTGCACGTCCTACTGTACTGTTACACACATTGTTTTTGTCTATTTGTCTTTGCACTACGCTATTTATATATACATATATTTTTATAACTGCACTGGAGAAGGAGCCTGACTGTGTTTCATTATACTGTATACCCTGTATTGGTATAATGACAATAAAGTTGAATTGAATTGAATTGAATTGAATTGAATTGAAAGGCGGTACGTACCGTTGTATGTTGCCTCGTATTGGAACTGAAAGATCAGGATAAGAATAAATATATTATTTTCAGAAAATGCCTTATTCTAAAAACAGTCTCAGTTTTGATATTGCTTCCATACCTGAAACTCATCACAAGTTATTTTATAGTGAATTCCATTCAAGCACTCCGTTGTGGTTAGGTTTCCTGATTGAACTTCAGCAACCAGCGGGTGCAGCGTCTGACCCAGTGTGCTGTGTCCATCTGCCAGCAGGTTCCTGTCCTGCATTAATAGAACAACAGAGAACAGCCATCTAGTGAAAGAAAAGGCCTTAACTCCTTGCTTATTATAAAATACACAGGAGATTTTTAAAAGCACAAATCATTTTGCTTTCAAGGCTGCTGTTATGGGTGGAGGTCCCAATACGCTCCCCTGTATCTAAATAAATATATTTTTCAAATTAACTTCCCCTTCAGCTTGTAAGAGAAGTACCAGCATGTTGCTGCAGCCAAAGAAAGAATATGTGATTAGCATTAGCCATGTTACCTTAGTAGTAGATAAACTGAGGATGCAGTGCAATAGTTACTACAAGCGTAAACAGCCAAATCAAGAGCTAAGCTAACCCAGCCTGAAGATGCATCGTTCACCTAACTAAATGCCTGCTGTGTTTACCATTGTCTGTTGAACTTCTCCTTGTAAAACACTTCAGTAAGCTCATTTGTAAAAGAGACTCTGGTACAAGGCAATGTACTGTACTGTATATTACAGTCTATTATTGATGTTAACCAACTGAACTTGGTAATGCTTTAATGGGGAGGGTCGACCTTCAGTGGTGGGTGGGGGTGATTTTGAGGCTCTGGATTAGATTAATAATTTGACTGGATGAACGATTCTGACATTGCGGGCCAGGGTTTCTTATGGACAACAGGCTTTCATTTAAACTCTACTGATAAATAGCATAGAAAGGGGCTACTTGGCTAATTGGGGTCCTCAGCGTCAAAATCAAATCAAAATCAAATCAAATCAAATCAGTGAGGCCAATCATTCTCTGAGTAGAGAGTTTTTGAGCCATTTAGTGCCATTTGTGATTTTCACACAGAGGAATTTGTGTTCTGCATTTAACCCATCCGTGAAGTGAAACACCCACATACACACACCAGTGAATACACACACTAGGGGGCCGTGAGCACACTTGCCCGGAGCAGTGGGCAGCCCTATTCACGGCGCCCGGGGAGCAGTTGGGGGTTAGGTGCCTTGCTCAAGGGCACCTCAGTCGTTACTGTCGGTTCAAGGAATCGAACCGGCAACCCTCCGGTCACAAGGCTGGTTCCCTAACCTCCAGCCCACGACTGCTGGAGGTTAGGGAACCTCCAGCAGTCGGATTCTCACTGTCAAGTGAGAATCCAAGCATTTTCAAATATAGAATTTATTGGTAATTCTCATAATTAGTATTTTCTTTCTGAAATATGTACAATTAGCATGTTTGTAAGGTTCAGCCATAACAGCGAACGGTGTAAACTCAAAATGAGACGGAAAAGCAGAATGGTTGTACAGCTTAAATGGTTCCCACTGTGGTTGCTAAGGGAGGATCGAGGGATGAATAAATGATACACATAGAGGAGTGTGGGTCAGTATGGCTATAAATTAGAGTTTAGTGATCTGCCCTGAGTGAGTACATGCAGTTTGGTTGCTGTAGAGTTGGGGTAGGGACACAAATGAATGGGACTCTATAAGAGAAACGAGAGATGGGGGAAAAAAGATGAGTGCGGGTCAGACCAACATTGAAGTCGTGCTTGGGGGTCTGTCCTGAGAGTGCATGTGAAACAGTGTCTGTCAGTCGAGCAGAAGTACATTAAATAGGCGTGTACTTTTCCACCCCATTCGTTCTTGAAGGGAAAAAAATTAGAGTTTTTCCAAAAAACGCAAGTCTGAACAAAAAGCTGCAAAAACTGCAGGAGCAGTAAGGTGACAAAAATCTCTCTCTTGAAGAAGAATAAGTAGAAGAAGAAGAAGAATATAAATCGGATTACAACCATAATTGTTTAAGTGTGTCCACTCTTTTCCTTTATTATAGTTTCCAGTTTTTTAAGATCTATTTACTTTCAGCTTTTCAAAGAAATCTACTTTTCTACACCTCTGAGGTTCAGTCTTAGAAGTTGGTTGCATGTCCTGCTTCTAACTGACTTACTATAGACTGCTGTCATTACATTTCAAATACAAAACTCGAACATGGTGAAACCTTGAGATCCTGGCCTTACCTGTGTGTACCAGGCCTTTTCACAATCTTCCATCAAGATGTATTTATTTGGGACATCAGGCGGCACCGGGTATGTGAAACCCATAGGGGTGCGAATTGTTTTACAGGACAAGGTGATGTTTCCATCCATGATATGAATCTGAAAAGGAGTCAGATTAGTTCACTTTATTAAGGTCACTGTAGTGCAAACTGTTGATGTTGCAGCCAAAAGCTGGTTATGTTCAGGTTTACTTGTACATTTTGACTGTAAATCTGTGCTGTTGGTAGGAAAGCCTACATAGTACATACGAATCTAACCAGTCACTAACCCTGCTCCGGGAGATCTACATGACTGAAGAGTTCACTTTCAACCCTTACTGAGCACATCTAATCCAGATCAGCAGTCCAGTCAGTTAGTTGAGTCCGGTGAGTTAGATGTTGAATTTAGCAGGTAAGTAGATCTCAGTGAGCAAGGCTTAAAACAATGTGCTTATGCTGAGTAATTGATTTATACAATGTCCAAATGTCCATGTTATCATTTCAAGGCAAAATAGGCCTTTTTATTTTTCGGGTTGATTTTTTTATTATTACAGTACAGAATGGGATTTTTGACCCCTTAAAATGGCCATACAAACCTCAATATCAAAACAGGTTGTGAAATGTGTATAAAAAGAAAACACTGATAGTTCAATGGTTTTTGACCCGTATACAGTTGAAAACAGCACCAAAAATATTGTTTAAGTTATGCTGTTTTTAGTCTGTGTAAATAGAGATGGATTACTATAATCAAAATGGAACATGTTTACTACTCCACTGCATCACCTTCCTTTTAACATACTTGTTAAAATTATTTGGGGACTTAATAGGTGATTGATGATATTGTGCTCTGTAGATGGTGAATTGTCTGTGTACCAACTTTTCTGGAATTATCCATTTAAAAGCTAAGCATATATTTATAAAACTATACAGTTGATACAGTAAAACATGAAATATCATGATCTGATTTTTGTTAAAAATTTACATATCACCGCTGTCCGCTTTTCTTTGCAGGCCTCATGCTGCCCCAGTTGGTTTGGACCTGCGGTTCTTAAAGAAAGAGTGGTCATTAGTCTCCCTGCTAACTGCTAACACCATATAGTGCTCCCAGTTCTTCTGTCAGAGCTAATTGTCTGTCTGTTGTTCTTTGCCGGAGCTGAGCTTCTGCCCAAACTCTGTGGTCTGTTGCGGAGCTACAGTCCATCCTGTGCGCTCTGATCCCGTTGCGTCATCTGCCTCAGCTGGGAGGCACTGCCTTCCTGCTGACCAGTTTACCTACCATAGAGCTCCTCCCTGTCTAGTGCTGNTGATTGATGATATTGTGCTCTGTAAATGGTGAATTGTCTCTGTACCAACTTTTCTGGAATTATCAATTTAAAAGCTAAGCATATATTTACAAAACTATACAGTGGATACAGTAAAACATGAAATATCGTGATCTGATTTTTGTTAAAAGATTTACAAATCACTGCTGACCGCTGCCCCAGCTGTTTTGGACGTGCGGTTCTCAAATAAAGAGTGGGCACTGTGAGGACATGCGGGATTTGGCGCCATCATTAGTCCAGCCGGAGAAGGACATCCTGCGAATCCGGAGTTTGGCATGAAATGTATTAAAATGGCAGTACGCTCTCTGTTCTACAACCTACCTGTTCAGTCGAGCCTTTGGTCATTAGTCTCCCTGCTAACTGTTGACACCATATAGTGGTTCCAGTTCTTCTGTCAGACCTAATTGTCTGTCTGTTCTTCTTTGCCGGAGCTGAGCTTCTGCCCAAACTCTGTGGTCTGCTGCGGAGCTACAGTCCATCCTGTGCGCTTTGATCCCGTTGCTTCACCTGCCTTAGCTCACAGACAAATCTGACATTTCTGTCTCTGCCTCAGAAACACTCAACCCTTCTCCTTCATTCCCTTCACTCTGATCGTTTTTATGTTTGTTGCTATCCGGGGTCGACCTAAAGAGGATGGGTTCCTCTCGAGAGTTCTTCCTCTTGCCCTAAGGCGGTTTTCCTTGCCGCTGTCGCATTTGGCTTGCCCATGGTGGGCTTGGACCCGGATTCTCTGTAAATATATTAATAACATCGACTTGACTACATTCTGAACACTTCTGATCAGAAAGCTTAGCACACAACACCAACCAGCCGCCCTCCTCCAGCCGTGGTACCTCGATCGTCACCTCAGCTCGCAGAGTTCAGAGGAGCGTCTAGGTTCCTCTCGCACGCTGTCAGCGGTGAATGAGCGCTCCTGACAGTCACTGACTTGGTGGCTCTTTAGTCTTAGAGAATCTGTAGGAATGTCTCCCTGTTCGTGTCTTGTCAAGCCCTCGTGTTTGGCGCCCGCTAAAACCGATAAACGGAGCTGGACGCCTGGTCTTAAACACGGAGCTTTATGATAAGTGTGATCGTAATGAAGCGCTCTTACCTGGAACGGACTGATCCGCGCTGATTACTCGTGGTCGCTCAATGAAAGACGCTTGTATCAGAGACCCCCAACTGTACGTGTCCACTAACACTTACTTTCGAAGCACATCGCCGCTTGTGGGCGTGCCTTTAAGTTCAGTATGTAAATACAGGGTCGCGGTGTTCGGAAGTATTTTAATTCATTTCGCATAAACTTCTAAGCTTGAGGTATCACGTACGCCACTTAACTGTCTAGGTAATTAGCTTAAATTTCACGGACAAGATATTAAAACTGCTAACAATTCATTTCCAACACTGTAAGAAATATTCATGTGTCCATGTGCTACTGTGTGTGACGTACCAACATAACATACCAACTGCCTTGCCTGATTGGCTGATTGAGCCGCCGCCTGTTTTTTTGTCGCATGAAGCAGTTCCCTCCATTGAAAAGAAGAGGATGTGGGGAGGGGAAAAGGCAAGTG
>CM067475.1:40962917-40993506 GCA_034552555.1 Semaprochilodus insignis | reverse complement strand
CTATCTATTTCTCTCTCTCTCTCTCTCTCTCTCTCTATATATATATATATATATGTGTGTGTCCTTTTTTGAAAAATAAGCCACTCAAGTCCTTCAGTTACACAACTGGTTCATCCCAAACATCACACTTGTACGCACACGGGGATTAATCATAGTTTAATCTAAGCCTGGGTTAAAGGGGAATTCCATCCATTTCTCAAATTGTCTGCATGGTCCATTTGTTGACAGTCATTCAGAGCAGTTTGATGTTAAATGGTTCCTTGTGGAGAGGTTTCCTGTCTTAATGTCTCCAGCACAGATATAGTAAGGGTTGATATATACCATGAATAGATGTAAAAAATCGTTTTAGCTCAGACGCAAGTTAAAACCAATCCAAAAACAACCATCTCATCACCAGGCGGCGTATTCAAAACCATTTCAGGTAATAAGACTCTCTAAGGGAGCTTTTAGAGGCATTCAACTTTTCAGACATTCGAGAACGTTCTCCAGGATTTTAATTTCCACCGAAACGACAATAAAACAATGATAATAAATCAAGTGTAGTTTTTTTTTTTTACATAGAGCAGATGTATGAAACACAAAAGCTGCACACGGAATACAGATCAGAGGCTTTACATAGTGACAAACTGCAGAGTGGCTCTAATTGAACATGAGGAAAAGCTGACATAAAGATGATTTGATGGTTGTATGACACAAAACGAAGCGACACCAGACATTCAAGAGTCTGTTCTTTCTCCAGTGTCATCAGGAAGAGAGCTTTACCAGTCCCTCCTGTCTTTCTCCTCTATCTTTCTCTCTCTGTCTCTGTCTGGGTAAGGAAAGAGTGAGGCACATTTTCCACTGCTTTAGCACTGTCAGATTTAGTGCGGTTTCATGATGCTCGGAGGCGGAGTCAGTGAAACTGATGAGTCCTGTGTGTTTTAGCCATTAAAATCTGTCCATACAGAACAAAAAGCTGAAGGATGTACGAGAGAATGTGACCCGAACTGTGAAACGGATCTGGTACGGATGTCCAGAACCAAGACTCAAAAGGGGAACCCATCCTCCTCGGGTCAACACCAGATAACATGCTGGCATTGAAGGGTCTTTGAAGAGCAGAACGTTTAGGTGACTCTGGGCTACTGTGCTGACATGCACGCATTTAGTTCATTTTCCTGCATTTGTAGCTCTCCAAGAATAAGTCTTCCATTTAAGGAATTCTGATATCCGAGCATCTGTAGGAGAGTTGAAGGAAGGGAAATAAAGGACTTTGGTCAAAGGTAACAAAGAGGACTAAGACAATAACACCAAACACCAAATACACCAAATAACAACAATAACACCAAATTTAGCAGCATGCTGGTAGAGTGATGGAGGTTCAGATGACGCCAACGCCAACACTACGGCCAACCACTACACCAATGTCCCAACATGCCGGCAGCACTATTTCTGCTTTCTCATTCACGTCTTCAACAGCAGGCTCATATTTAGGCAGTGCAGTTTCATAATAGCAAACTTGCCTCAATTCAGAACTGTTGGGCTGTAGATCTTCTCTGCTCTCATGTAATGAGATGAAAAATAAACTTGTGATTTCATCATTTGCATATGTGCACCTCATACCCCAGTTATCACACATGCCTATATACATGTCTTCATGCTGTTCACCAACATTTTACAAAAGTGTACGTCTCTGTATTCACCTCTACGATAAAATATGTATTGTGATACAGGAGTTATGATTCAACATTGCGATAAATGAAGCGGCTTCATTTAAGGTGGACCAGAAAAGCTCTTAAGGGGCAGTTGTGGGCTGGAGGTCAGGGAACCAGCCTTGCGACAACTAAAGTGCCGTTGAGCAAGGTACCTAATCTCCCAGCCGCTCCCTGGGTGCAGTGGGTAGGGATGCCCACCGCTCTGGGCAGGTGTGCTCACTGCACCTCTAGTGTGTCTGTTCACTACTGAATGTGGATGTTTCAGTTCACAGATTGACAGATGGGTTAAACGCAGTGTACTAATTCCTTTGTGTGCAATTCTAAAAAGAGAAACAAGACTACATAGAACTTTCTTCAAACAACTGAATTTGAGAAGAAAAGAATTTGAACATTTTGGCCCTTCTGATATTAGCTGAATTTGATCATATCATTATGTAGCTGTAGCTTCTCAAAATTGGGTGAACTATGTCTAGGATAGATCTGCTGTATCCCTGTTCAACAAGCTCGGAGGCTGTCTTGGTAAAAACAAGGTGGAGTTGAAAATTCGATTCTATCTATTGCAGTTGCAGAGGTCGTGAGTCAGAGATGATTCCTGAAAACCTGAAGTCGTGCATCACTAGAGTATAATGGCTAAAGATAAACTGCAACACTGCTATCTTAGCAGTCAAGGGTTTAAATACTGCCTGCCACTGATCTTTACATGTAAACTCTTAATTAAAAATGTATATTGTGTTTTTGAGAATCGATACAGTATCACAAAACATAACACTGCCATACTCAAGTGTATCAGTATACTCTTACTTCTACCACTAGTAAATAAGTAATACGGAAACTACTGAATAAGGGCCACAGCCAACAACTCCCTTTCATAGGCGTTGCTGCCCTATGAAACTCCTTACATAGACAAAAGTATTGGGAGCTATAACAGCTTCCACTCTTCTGCAAAGACGTTTTACAAGATCTGGAGTGTGTCTGTGGAGTGGGAATTTCTGCCCATTAATCCAGAAGAGCATCTGCGAGGTCAGACACTGATGTTGGACAAGCAGGCCTGGTTTGCAATCTCTGTACTAGTTCATCCCAAAGGTGTTTGATGGGGTGGAGGAGGTCAGGGCTCTGCGCAGGCCAGTCAAGTTCTTCCACACCAAACAAACCCAACCATGTCTTTATGGATCCTGCTTTGTACACTGGGGCACAGTCATGCTGGGTCAGAGAAGGGCCTTCGCCAAACTGTTTGCACCAAGCTGGAAGTATACAGTTGTCCAAAATGTCTTGGTATGCTGAAGCATTAAGATTTCCCTTCATTGAAGCTATCTATCCATCTAATCAAATCAAATCAAATCACTTTTATTGTCACGTCACATTTTCACAGGTGTGAAGGTGAGTGAAAAACTTAGGTGCGAAGTCCCTTACAGGACTTAGATACAAAAATATACATTAGACAATAAATATATACAATACTAAGCACAAAATCTTTGTTATTCTAATATACATTATAAATTATAAAATGTATATATTTATATAACAGTAATGTAAAATTATTAATAAAACTATGATATATCCAGATGTCCATGTCCATATAGAACTATGGTGTCTATCTATCTATCTATCTATCTATCTATCTGGAAAAACAGCCCCACAGCATTATCCCTCCTCAACCAAACTTTACCTGCCTGACTGCATTCTGCCAACTATAACGTTCCCCTGGCATTCACCAAACCCAGACTCGTCCATCAGACTGACAAATAGAGAAACCGCAATTTGTCACTCCACAGAACATGTTCCCACAGCTTTGGAGTCCAGTGGCAGTGTGCTTTACAGCACTCCATCCGACGCTTGGCATTGTGCTTGGTGATGTAAGGTTTCTATGCAGCTGCTTGGCCATGGAAACCCATGCCATGAAAAACCCTGATACACAGTTACTGCGCTTAGGACGTTCACAGTTACTGAGTCAGCAGAGCATAGGTGACTTTTACAGACTATGTGGCTCATCACTCTGCAGTCCTGCGCTGTAACTTTAGGTGGTCTGGCTGAGTTGCTGTGGTTCTGAAAAGCTCCCACTTTACAATAATACCACTCAAGGCTGATCATGAATTTCACAAATTGACTTGTTGCAACGGTGACATCCTATTACAGTACCACGCTCAAATTCAGCAGGCTCTAAGGACGACCTGTTATTCACTATAGGAAGATTGCCTGGCTAGGTGCTTGATTTTACACACCAGTGGCAATGGAACGGAATGAAACGACAAATTCAATGATTAAAACGTGTGTCCCAACACTTTTGTCTATATAGTGTACATACCGTGTCCGTCTCATGGCTAGCCAGAAGCAACCGCACAGGATCTGTACATGTCTACTGCTAATCTTAGACTCTAACCGATCTCTAGCTCCCAACTGTGCACTGCGATCTTAACACTCTGCTCATGTGGTTTCTGACTCATGTATGACACACTGGTAGCTATTAGAAAGACAATCCAGTCCTCAACATGGCTGCTACTAGTGTTTTAAGCTATGTGAAGTATTACTTGCAGCAGTGCCAATAATTGTGCGTACAGACAGAGACGCATTCATAAAAAAAAAAAAAGTCTGGAATTGCATTTCAGATGTTCTCCAAATGTGGTTTGGACTACAGTTGCAGTCCAGACTATCAGAAATCAATCTGGATATGCCAAAAATCAGATTTGGGCTTGTAGACTGAACAAGGCCTTAGACTAAATCACTGCAATTAGTGGTTAGATTTCTCTGATATTATCCGAGAATGAGCTAATTCAATATAAAGACTGCTGCATTTCATGATCCATCTTCATCAAGAGGGCCAATAATTATGGAGCTGATGGTAGCAAATCTGCTTGGAGATATTTAGCTCAACACAGTGTGAGGCCAGTGTGTGTGCTGATTTAGGCATGCAGTTTGCACAGTGCTAATCAGTGGGATTTACCCTTCCATTGTTTGTTAGCCACATTGGCTTCATAGCTCCAGCGCATGACAATAAAATGAAACCTCAGACACAAAAGATATTTACGCTGACTCAATACAGGGGTTAAAAGGAAAAATGGGATTTTTTAAACCAAAATAATGGGCAAAAAAAAGCAAAGGACTTTAAAATAGTACTACACGGGAGAACTAAAAGAACAACTGCATCTACGCACCTCCTTCAAACCCGAATTCGACCACTCAGCCACAGTAATGGACTGTATCGTATCGGTCTTTCACCAAAATTGGTTATTCACCCAACAAAGAGCCCTTTTGAAACAATACAGCAGTGGGGGATAATGAAATTAGATGGAGTGGCAATGAGAGGTGCCATTGTGCCTGCGCTCACTCTTAACAGTCCAGCAAAGTCCCGCTAATGCACAACCTCTGGCTCTGCCACGTTAGCCAGATTGGCAACATACAAGGATTATCATGAGCATTATTAATTGGGCCCTCATCTCCACCTGATCCCTCAAACACCACCATAAAAACACCCTAACCGTCACCCTCTCATGTGGCTTCCACGCTTGCTGTCTCACCCTCCCTTTGCCTGTCTGTATTTGTCTGTCTGGGCGTATCCCTCGCTGTTTGTTAGGACTATAAAACCACAAGAACTTCAAGGCTGCCCCGAATAAATCAAATCCCCAAGTATTTGTTGGGTTGGTATTCTCCAAAGTCAGGAGGGAAACGGCAATTACGTATTGATGGACATGATATTAGGCTACAAAATCATCAAATCACAACCAGGTAATCTTACCGGACAGCTACTGAAGTTGTGTAATGCCCCGCCCCCTGTCTTTTAAAGACTCAAGCAAGATAAGGTAGAGAAGTGTGTAAATACAGAAATAGCCAAACGGGCTATTCACACAAACATGAACATGTACTTGGATAAACAAACAACGATGCCTCCTTGAACGATTCTAAATAAACCTGAAAGTCTACCAAACATATATCACTCATTATGGAATTGGGCCAGTAAGTTAGCAGTACAGTATAAACTTTCCTATCCATTCAGTACACCAGATAAACTGACTTTGAAAACACATCACCACGACTGAAATCTTGAACTTACATTTATCTGTGTCATTGCTGCTTCCCAGATAAGCAAAAATCCAATCAGACCCGTTTGTTTCCTTATCTGACATAACACTACAGCACACTTGATACCTCATGACACCTTTGGGACGTCCATCATGTTTGCTCAAATCAATAACTGGAATATTTTATTCAAAAAGCACACACACAGACAATCTAGGTTAATAAAGTAAAGTGAGTATAATCTTTTAAGGGTGGTGTTGAGAAAGAATACTTGAGCAGAGATTTAAAAACACCAATAAATATTCACAGCTGTTCAGACCACTCCTATGGACCTTGAGTATCGGCCGACACTGATGCTGATCCGATATCATTTCTTTAAAATTGACTTCAAAACTTAAAGGATGGTTTAAAGCCCCATTTGCTGGCTTTTCCCCCATATATCACTCACAATGGGTGAATCAATTAAAACCATATTATATGGAACGATGCATATTTTATGGAACGATGCTTTTCTCTTGGCATCATGTCAGTCTTGTCCTTGACAGGTCTTTTATTAGATATGCTGCCATATTAAAGCTTTCATTTTCTTAAATGCTGCACTACGGTAGGTATCAGCTGCATGCAGACAGTGGCAACCCAAGACATGATGCGGGCTGATAAGTTTAAAACGACATAAAATTAGTTCCATTATTTTAATGGCAAAAATTAAGCCTGAAATAAGTTTCCGAAGTTGCCGTACTATTTATATCGTGTATTATTTTTACACTCCATTACTGGGTAATAGGGCTTCACAATAAACAGCGTTTTTATTATTCTCGCTAAAGTGAAAGAATGGATCAGATTACCTCACAAGTGCAGCCACAAAGTGATGTAATTAGATATGCAGAAATGTAGCATTACAAGCCCGAGTGCTTCCCAGTACAGAACTCCTACGAGCACAGCACAAAAACTTCTCTATCCTGAACTACTGGCCTGTAAACTATTCTCACCCTCACCCAGACTGCATGGCGAAACGTGTGGAGAAGCAATGGTATCCTGTCACAACAAATCTGCATCATCATAAAGAGCTTTTCAAGGAGTTACAAGTATGTTCGCTTAGTTTATATAGCTTTGCTATATTAGTGCTTACCATAAAGCTTCAAAATTATTTTGACTTTGACGTATAACAGGGAGAACTGTATCTCTGTCATTGCCACTCCAAGCCCGAGGCACCTGCTACAGTGCTCTGTATCTTATAGTGCTATGGTGGCACCAGACCATCATGTCACGTAACGACAACTACAGAACTTTAGCTGGCTATAAGAAGAAGCTAGCTCGCTATGCTAGCTTCTGTGCATGGCACAGGCTGCAAAGAGACTGAGGAAGACACAGTCGAAGGAAGCAAGGAAAAGGAAAAAGAGAGTGAGCTAAGCAAGAGGCCAAACGAGAGTCAGTCTCCGAATGGCTTTTACTCGTCGGCGATGACTAAAAGGATGCAAGCCAATCTAACGCCGAACGGGAAAACAATGAATCTGAGAGCAGTGTGTTCACCCCTGCCAAAGTTATCTGAAAGTCCTAAAAGATTGCAGTGTCAGCTGTAACCTTATCTGTGTCATGCCTGTCTCACGGAGCTTTGCAGTTCTTCCAGAAGCCAGAAGTCATCTAAGCTCTGCTTCGTTTCAGACTAGCATGCAAAGAAATGAATTCGTCTCATACCAAAAAGTTCCAGTCTTTGTGAAATGTGAAATAAGCCATGAAAGTTTCAAACCTCCTGCAATAAAATCTAGTAACATTCCTGGACCTTTGATATGTTTCACCATGGTTTTTTCTAGGGTTGAAAGATTCATCGATTTCATATTAAAATCGCAATTTAAGAGAGTACAATTTTCAAACTGCAAGAACTGCATTTTTTTTTTTTACACTATCACAAACGTTATCTTAAGTTTGGGGGATTTGGGGCTCAAACATGCCTTGTTTTTATATCAAAGTCACAATATGAAAGGATGCAATGTGTAGTTCGCAGGATTTCGAGATTTTCGAGATTCGAGATTTTTATAACAGCCTATATTATCACATGCTGCCGGAAAGCTAATAACACAAGAGCTTGTGAACCACCTGTAGAGGAGCTCGGAAACAGCCTATGTGCTGAGTACATGGACCCAACAAGGCGGATACACTAGTGTTCTTGGCCCTGGACCTCAATTTATCATAACGTCGTAATCGCAATGTTGGTCAGAAAAAATTGCAATTAGCCAATTTTTCCTAAATCCTGCAGCTCTAGTTCCTTCTGTTCTGATGTTGTTATCAGAGCACACTCACGAGTTCAGTTATTTACACCTAGACACACAATCTGTGGCGTTCATATGCCTGGGTGCACATGCAAAAGGGGGTCCGATGATGCTGTTTTTTTCAGCAGTGGTGTAAAAGTGAATTACACTCAACTGTAGGAGGACCCCATAATGCTGCTTTGACGAATCTAGTCACATCTATGTGTTCAGAATATCAGTAATTATTTCAGTATATGTAATTATTCATACTGTAATCATACCAAAACGATCAGAGTTCTCGTGATTTCACTGAATCATTTTCTAAAGAACTGGAATCGAAATGGAATCCTCTCAGGTCACCATGCGAGCAGTGCTGATCTCTTGTCTGTCTGTCTGTCTGTCTGTCTGTCTGTCTGTCTGTCTGTCTCTCTCACTCAAAACTATCGCTCTGTGGATCTCTTCCTGCTACAGTTTGCTGAACTCTATGTGGTCTAAGCCACAGAAGTTTCTTTGTAGGGCTGCAGAGTCTCCACCTGCCAAGCTAGGCTTTATGCAAAGGGGGGAAACAAAGTCCCACAAGTTTCTGCCAGCTCCCACGAACCACAGATTAACAGCCATTCACAGTCTAGGAGCAAAATCACCACCCTCAGACAAAACAAAGAAGAACCCAGACTGCTCCTAAGACTATGGAGAGAATATGGAGTATTATTAAACGATAATCTCCTGGCCTGGCCGGCCTTTATCTGCTCAGCTTTTATAGCAAAGTAAAAAATATGTGGATATTTCTAATCAGCTGCTCACAGACGAGCTGCTGATAGCTTTAACAGGTACTGAAGAGCAGATACTCACAGACCCTGCGGTTTAAACCTTTTGAAAGATAATACCACCTACTCTGGCCGGCTGGAATTGTTTGTGGATGATGTCATGCAGCATCGTGTCGCCTGTAATCATTTCACTGCACTGACTAATCAGGAAGCGGAGCTGAGTAACCAGACCATGAGGTCATCTCTACTGGAAATGACGTAGCAGGCCGCTCAAATAAATCACCAGCTGAGCAATTCGCAGTGTTCACAGGAGGCCCTACCGACAGCTCACTTTCACTCTTCTGTTATCTGCATAAATGAACAACAGCTACATAAAACATGAAAGGAGGAACTTTGCCCACTTTTATAGCTAACAATATGTGATAGGTGCCCGAAAGCATGTAGGGCTACTTAACAACTCGTCACAGTGTGAAGCATACGTGCTAAATCAGGCTTAGAGTTGCAAAATGCTAACTGCTGTGCATAAGCAAAGATGACTTTGCTGATTGACTTTATTTAAACTACTACATATGGTTCTGCTTCTCTGCCTTATAGACACATTACACTGGTTTTTCAAACATTCTGCATTATTAAATCCTTATATATCTATATATATATATATAGTCATTCAGTTTCATTAGATATGAATTATGCCATTCTAGAGCAACTTCTAGAGCAAAGTCTACTATAGTTTAAAATGGTGGTGATAGGAACCGGACGTCTGAAGTGTCTCTAAAACCTCCCTCACAGAGAATTAACATGCTGCCTGGTGCACAAGATGTTATGCTATGTTAGTTTTCAAATAGGATTTTGGACTAAAATGTATTTTTTAAAATCCATTCATGGCAGAGGGTAACATTTGGGCGGCCCTTGTCAAATGACATGTTTATTTGCTGAATTTGACATATAGGAGGGACAAAAAATCATAAAATGTGGAAAACTTTGTGGCAGTTTATATGTCATGCTTTATTGTTTTTATAATATGTTCAATTCTGAAACGAAACATATAAATTGTGGACTATAATTTGCTGAAAATACCATATTTAAGTTTATTTTAAAATCAACAAGCCATGTCATTTGACCAGGAGTGTTCAAACTTGTTGCTTTTTTTCAAACTTTGTTGCTTTTTTCAGACTTACTGCTATTTTGTCATTATTAACATTTAAAAACTCTTAAAAACTCAGAAGACATGTGTAGCTCGCTGGTGGTTTCGACAGGAAATAGAATGGTTATATCTGTGTAATAAATATCTCCACCCCTGTGTCCTGTCAACACTGTAAAGAAATCTGAATCTAGGGTGAGAGTCATTCATTTCCAGTCTAACCATATGGAATTACTGTTTACATTTTAATAATTTAATTATGCAGAGATTGTGAAAAATCGATGGAATTCCTCCTTTAACTACCCTGACTCAAGAAGGGTGGTGTTTAACGTAGGGTGTGTGTTGGGAGGGGCGGTTCTACAATAAATAAATAAATAAATAAATACAAAATCAGTCGAGCTGTGACTAAACAACACTGGTGAAGGTAACAACCTCTCACACTCCTACCACTCTGCAGTCACAGCTTCAGTAAACATGCTCTTGCAGGAAAGGACAAGGCAAACAAGGAAGGCTTGATAATGTGCTGGAGAGTGTGTGTGTGCGGGGTATGTGTACTGGGTGGGTTGTTCCTTCGATGGGCGTGGGGGTCGTCAGGCTCAGCGAAGATGTTGGAGGCCATTCTGTTCTTACGCGCCGGCTTCTCCTCATCTGTGCCGAAGCAAATGTTCGAAGTTCCGCCAGGGGGCCGCAACACCCTGTAGAAGAGCAGAGAAGTCCACCGTGTGTCAATATAGCTTAATACGGACATGCTTCACTGACCCTTCTGAAAAGTTAGCCCAGCTCTGACGCACTGTATCCAACCATCGCAGCGATGGTCGGCACCAGCAAAGGCATGTGACATTTTGAAATGAATTGTCTCTCGCTCGCAGCTCACTGAAACCAGCGGACAAATTCTGTCAAATGAACACTCTGCAGTTTCAATCCGCATCACATGATTTGACTTTATGATGTTATTATCATGCTGTGCCATTTTATCACACTGAAATAAACTGCAGAAACTCGTTACCATAGTTAATTACCTAATTACATTTAACCTATAAAGCATGACAGTAATAACTGGACACTGCTAAACACTAATATAAGCGTCTTCAACTGAAGTTTCTTGATGCAATTCACCCCCGACACTTTACGTAACTCAAAGTCAACGTGAGCCAGAAACCACAACACATTTACTGTCTTGGAGATCCACTTTCCTGCAGAGGCCGGTACCAACCTGCATGTAACACGCCGCTCTCCCAAATATTAATGCATCTGATCCAGCCAATCGAGTCCTTCTGAAGAAGTTCATTAGCGGGAGCAGGAGTGGCAGACTGTTGTTGGAACTAGTCTCTGCAGGACGGTAGTCCTCGAAGAGCAGGATTGGCGGCCAGCTGCTCGCTGAGAGATTTACACTCGATCACTGGGGTCTATTTTGATTTAAGGTTGGATTTAAGTCCAAAGTTTAGGTCTGACTTGAGTCCAAATACACTTTGAACAGTATGGAAAACAACAGAATGATCAAACTTGGCATGACCACACCTGGGTGTGGAAATCTATGAATGTGGTTTGGAAAAATACAGCCAGATACACAGGCAGAGTGCGTTTGCACAGGACAAAGAGAGAAAAAAACATGGTGCTGTCACAGATTTGTGGTCATGCTGACATTCAAAAGAACAAAACAGCTGCAAGGGATGCTGCCTGGAATCATCTGCCTACACCACGCAGCTTTAACAGAACACAAGAAGGGCCAGTGTCCACATGTACACACGTTAATGCAGTGTAAGCGGGCTACGCATATGGTCCGCATGCATTACACACATATTATACACATGGAAGTAGTAACATATATACGTTATGACTTCCATACAGCACTGTGCAAAACTCAATTCATTTCCAGGTTTGATAGCCATAACGTATAAAACAACCATAAACCATGAAGTTTATTTATTGTTCAGAACTGGAGGTCAAACGCTACTGACAGGTATAAAGAAATGGGTCTTCTAACGCCTGTGCAAGACCTGGAAGATCACCAGAACTGTCACCTTCAGATAAAGAGAGCTTAAAGCTTTTATCTTCTAACATCAAGGAGAAAATCAAGCTCCACTCTTGCTTCAGATCTAAAAACAGGTGTTTCTGTCCATCCCGCCATTGTGAGAAGACAACTCAACTAAACTCAGATGTGGGTGTGAAAGGACGTGTAGCTGCCAAAAAGCCAGAGTCCAGACCTCAACATCATTAAGTGTGTTCAGGGAAAACCTGGACAGTGAGAGACAGACAATGCAACCAACCGGAGATTTCCAAAACTGAAAGCAAGTGGACACAGCAAATACTGGGTAAATATATACATCAGAATTTATCCACTGTGGTTATTTGGTGCTTATATAGAAATGTGAAATAAATTTGTAATATGAAAACATGAATTCAGTGGTCTCTGACTTTTGCACAGCACTGGATATGTCCTAAATACATATATAAGTCTTCATACAACAATAATATATGTACCCACATGTACTATATATATGTAGTAGGGCTGCAACAAATGACCGTTCTGAGAGTCGGAGTAGTCGGATTATGACTCGCTCAGTTTTCAAATTACTCTTATGTAGCTATCAGTTTTTAAAGTTAGCCTGAGGTTGTTTTATGCATTTGCTAACTAACGATGAAAACCGGTAAAGATGAAAACCTTTTTCGAAACTTCCCAGAAGACAATAAAAACTATATTTTTCCAGCCAAAGTGTAAAATGAAGGATAAATCGGTTTGATCCCTTAGTCGGGATAATAAAAATAAAATATCAATCTACAGGTCAACTTAAGTTTAAACAGTGCATGTTATGCTTTGTGGATTCTGCTGTCTGTCTACACTAAACTTTATCGAAATGGAAGAAATGACGTCACCCACTAATTGACTACTAAATTAGTTGCCAACTAATTTTTGCTGACTAAGTGGAGTAATTGTTCACCCCTAACGTGTAAGTACCAATATCTAATGAAAGTCTTCCCAGCTGAACTGTAATCTGAACCTCAGGAACTAAAATGAAACGACCTTGCCTTTCAGTTTCATTAACTTCATAAAGTCAGGACGTTTTTATATGTACAAAAGCAAACAAACACACACACACACACACACACACACACCCTAGAGATGACTGACTGCTGCAGGGGACACTGTCTAGCATTAACAGAGTTAGCATATGATGGGAGGGTCTCCACTCCCTAAGCCCTTCTGTCACACTCACGCATACCCTACAGCTGACTGGAGCCTACCCTGTCTGCTAGCACCAAGTGGAGATTCCGCTGCTGGATGGTTTTCATTCGTCCCATATGTCAGAAGGGCAACAGAACCATCGACCTAAAACGTAGTCCGGGGGTTCTGACGGTTAGTCATGATGAACGCTCCGACCATGATTAACCTTGTTTAGGGGGCGGAAATGGGAGTTTGATTTAAAGGAAAACGCCACCCCTTTCTTTTTTTGCATGCCGGACCCGACAGCTGACAGCCAGGCAGCTGTCCTCCAGGTCCAGCAGCACTCCAAAGCCCAACTTCAGGCTATCCTCTGTAGGGGACAATGAAAAGTCTTAGCAGATGGGTGGGGGGGCACACGCGGATTTACAAAAAGGAAAAAAAGGAAAAACACTGTCTGGACACTGCTAACCATAATGCCTTTACTAGCCTTTACCTCCTGCTCGGTGGAGTCCCTGATTTGCCCTGCCTGCCTCTTTCTCTAGACCCCACCCAACCATGAAACAGCAGATTATTTTCCCCTCCGAAAGATCAGGAGACAATTCCTAGGTATTCCAGCCATGAGACGGGTTAAAGCCTCTTGCTGATAAGGGTGTTCCATTTATCTGAAAGAAGTCGCAAAATGAGTTGAGTGGGGCTTTGGGGTGCGACCTACATTCATTCCCTCTGCTGGCCTCATGTCCAGCACAGCATTAGATTAGATTCAGGATCGGGAGAAAATCCAACATCCTGAGCTGAGCAGAGAAACCGGACTGTTTTTTTCCCCGATTTTGACAAGCACAGAATTCCAATCCAGAAATCAACATGTTGCACCAAGAGGATCCAGTGATCCTCCGTCCCAAGACTCACAGGCGGAATAAGACATTCCGGATTTAAAGGTGTACAGGAGGAATCTGCACTACTTCACACTAGCTCTGAAGATTTTTCCTTTTATTCCAAAAGCTGGAAAACCCCTCAGTGGATCCAGCATGCAGCCTCATCAGAAAGTTGGCAGGGCAGCCCTAAGCAAATTGCTGGGATATATAAGACAACTCAGGGTCTATAACCTGAATACTTGTGGCCAGCCAGGCTAAGAGTGAAGACAACTGGATGGATGAAGAAAGTGAGTGTTGTTACTCCAACACGTAGCCAAACCCATAAAAGGACAATAGAGGATTCCGGGCCTCTCAAACAGGGCCTGGCCAATGGAGCATATAACTGGACCAACATCAGTACCACACAATATCTAGTCCTTTCGCTCCATTCGAGGCAGAATGGAGATTAGACAATGAACATTCCCTTTCCACCAAAGTTTGTTGGAAAAATCCAGTCAGATCACTGAAGCAGCAAGAAGGAAAGAGGACAGAGCATGGTGGCAGCTTGCCAGGGAATTTTCTTAGTTGAGCTTAGAGAGGGGGGCAAAACTTTAGATTTTTTGAGTTTCATTAAATCTATCACTCATGATCAAATGTCTACTCGCTAGTGGGAGTCTGCTGTGGGCTGCAGGAGAAAATCCCGAATTAAAAGGCACTATAGGGTGGATCAGTGTTTCTCCAGGCTGCTCCTATAGCTCTCTCTCTCTCTCTCTCTCTGCACTGCCTATTTTTCTGTGCCTTTTCCTGCCCCAACACACCCATTTCACCTCATGCAGCTGCTCTGATGGTGTGTCCGAGCTGATAAGACTGTGCAGTAAATGGTTGACTAGAGGAGCAGGACTCAGACATACTGCCCTTGCTCTGGCTGCTTGGCTCAGAGGAGCCCAATCTGCTTCAACAGAGCAGCAGATGACAGACAGCAGAGAAACGTGTCATTTAAATAAGCTGACACTAAAACAGCCTCAGTCGCCTACGCGCCCTATAGTCTCATCATAGGTAGCAGATAATAGCACCAGGCCAAATGAACTGGCATCATCATCATCATCATCATCGTCGTCTTCCTTCAACCTCCTCCTCCTCCTCCTCCTCTAGCTGCTGTCCAACTGCCCTGGATCCAATTTTCTTTTGTTTGCTTGAGCGGTTTAGCTAAAGCTGCTCCCTTTTTACCTGGAGCTATTTTTCGCGCTGGGGTCCAGCCCTTGGAAAGTGGTCGTCGTCGTCATCTTGCCGGGGTAAAATCGCTGTCCTGTAACCCTTCAGCCAGTGGAGAAAAAAAGCCCGTCTAAATAAGTCCTTTATCCCCCAGCTGTCCGCATGGACTCCGCCCGACTTCGACTGAACTGGAATCTGAGCGAGAAGCAGCGTTTGCTCGAGTTCACTCCAGCCCACACGGCCCCGCCCACCTGGGAATCCGGCCCGCGTGATTGGTCAGCAGCTAGAGCATACCGTCGTTGATTGGAAGATTGAACCGTCACTCCAAATCGCATTTTTTTCCACCTCGGTTCACCTAATGACAGACGTTTAACGGTTAATGCAGCGTCCATTACTGTACCACACTTGATTTTCAATCTGTCCAGTACGTTTGATTTACACGGACACGACGATTACTTAATAACACGTCACATAAAGCAAACTGTATCTGTGATGCTTCAATTCAAATACTATGATGTTGTTTTCAGTGCCTTTGGGTTTAGAACAAATGACCCACACGTCTGGTAAAAAGAGAAAGTTTTATTTTAACAAGTGATTTATTAGACATTACAGATGCTTAACTGGACCGAAACATATCCTTATTCGTATATAACCTACTCCATATCGTGACAAGTCTTACTCTAACACATGTCTACTACCATTAAATACAAAAACAAACAAACAAAAGCTAAAACCCAGTCCGTTCAAAACAGAAAATATAGCTAGGCAATAATAATAATAATAATCATAACCCTCTCTTGGCTTAGTGAGTCTGGACTCAGTCCCAGCTCCAAATACCAAAATCGCTTATTGTATGATACAGACAGTTTTCTCTCCATTCCAAACCAACTTATCACTATGTAAATGTAAAACCAGCCTCATTTTCCATGTGGGTTACACTATGGGTTAGTGAACTAAAGCTAGGCTCAGTATAAGGTAGCACTAAATAGAAACACCTACCTTAAAATGACCTAGCTAGTTCACCAATCAAGGAATACAGTTTTGTAGTGGCCCTAGTTCACAGGCGACAAGTAAAACCCAATCCAGCACCAGACTGTGGATGGATTCATTTGGGAACTCTACAGAAATTTGGTCTGGAAGCCTCTGCTAAATAAGCAGTATACTGGCATATGTGTTTCTGAATATACAACAGGATCATTACACTACTCGATTTGCCTCGTGCTTGCTGAAAAAGGATTTGGGTACATATCCTCTACCTAAAAAACACTCTCCCTGAACATCTGCAGCTTCAGCAGTTCAAACCCTTAGCAGACGGAGGTGGGCCTTTGACAGATTCTCCGGGAGTTTCTGTGATCGCCTCTTCCGAACGCATAGGGCTTGACGTGTTTCACATCTCACAGCATTCAACACCGCCAGCTTAATATTTTATGCGTGTGTAGAGGAAATCATTTATGTACAAAAACGAAGGAAGGAAAGTCCAACTCGAGGAGAAGAAAACACAATATACAACAGCAGGCGTGAATAACTGTGAAAGAAGAAGGGTAATACAGCAGGGAGAAAGCGAGACCGAGAGAGAGAGAGAGAGAGAGGGAGGGAAGGAGGAAGGGAGTGAGCAAGAGGAAGAGGGGGAGGGAGGGAGAGAGAGAGGGAAAGAAGGAGAAAGGGAGTGGGGGGGTTGTAAAAGTTGGCGCACTTAGATGAAACCTCCTGTCTGTTGCTGGAAAACGTCAATTGTGTCTTCATCCTCCATTTCCAACTGTGGAAGGAAAAAATAACACATGCATGAGAACCACGTGCCTTTCTCCAGGGGCTGCGGCGACATGCTGAATGTTTCCTGTGCAGGATATACGACTATGCAATATATCAGTTGTTAATAGTAATTTATGTAATATCAGTGAGCGCAAATGAGCTTGTTTACCAACCACAGTGGGTGTACCGTTTGCTCTGAGCATGCTGACTGGCTACAGCTCCATTCTGATGTACTTATCAACAAAAGCAAATTCTGTATGTCAAAATAAACACAGGCCAACCATGTCACATTTATTAGCTAATGTACTTGCAGGGCATGTAGCAATCAAAATATGTAGCAATAGAATATGTAGTATTTCATGCAGCAATATAATCTTCAGACTAGTATTACGTCTCCAGTCTGCAGCCTGAATGGGGTATCTCCTGTAAGTCACACTTAATGCTTCACTCAGGATTCCTGGGGCTCTTTATATTACTTTATATCACTATCTGTATCCATACTTCATACCACCATAACGCAATGTCACATTAAGCTGCCTGCGTGCTACCAGGCTCTATGCTCATAATGAGTGGAGACAGCCTTTCAACTCTATTGATCTATTGACTGAGTTTATTGATCACGAGACAGACAAGGGCCTGCACAATGGCAGACTTCCTTTGTGTTGTAAAATTGAAGGGAAATGAGGAGGCATTTACATCCGTGCATCTGCAACTGACAGATGTCTTCTTGTATTTTTAAACACTCAGATTCAGTGGTAAGACTTTTGTCGGATCCCAAGGGAACAGTTTAAACCACTATGTTTCAACAAAGCAGTGACACTGTATTTTTGATGGTCTACTGCAAATGCAAATCTTTTTTTTTTAAAGTGACATTCAATTAAATATCAGTTAAATTCACTTGAATTTTCCTAATAATTCCTATTAAATTCCTATTAATAACATTTGAATATTCGAAGACTTTTTCAATATACACTACATTTACCAATATATATATATATATTTATTTATTTTATTTTTTTTTTTTTTTTGGTTTGTCAAAAACGTGGGACTGGACAAAATGCACTAGCAGTGCAGCAGCAATTGGTAAAAATAAAAGAATAAAATGAGACAACAGCATAATCAACTACTTGTTACCATAAGCCTAAGCTACTATTACTGACCACTTATTGCTATAATTATGACACGGTTGGGTTTTTTTTTTAATGATAGATTCAGATATTCAATTTTAAAAGTGCTGATGATGTCTTTCACATACTCAGATAAGCATAACTGGCTACAATAATAACATACTGTCACACTTGCCACCCCTAGCTTTCTAACCCCAACCTCAATCCATAATATGAGCCTTAACCAACCCATAATGTTGTTAAAAAACAATAACACTTAACTTAGAACATTTCTGTGGTTTTATGTTTCAAACATTCATTTCACATTACTATTTCTCATTCTCTCTTTATCCTGTAGAATGAAACAGGCTGTTTTTTTAACACAGTGCCTTTAAAACTGATCTAATAAATAACTAAGAGCTCTGTTCTGTTTGGCTGTGCTGTATTATGGCTTATACAGAGAACCTTTCAGACCTGAACCATTCCTTAGAACTTTCGAACTTAGAAATATGAGTGGATGCTAAGAGCTAAACTGCTGTAGGCTGAATAAATGGGTTCACGTTAGTTCCTGTGACATCACAGAAATACTGAATTCAAAACAGGAGCATAGTTTTTATTTATGGAATGTAAGAACTCGGGATTAATTGGGAAACAATTTTTACATATTACTAATTTACTTCAAAAGAGCATTTGGGTTTTCCAGTGTATACGGCCGTTAATAATTTAAGCATTTGTAGATAAGCTGACCATCAATATATAGTGTAACCAACATAGTAGGCATACATACAGTATCTCACAAAGTCAGTGTACAGTTTCAGTGTACAGCGTAAACAGTGTAAATTTGCTCTGCCCTCAAAATAACTCAACACACAGCCATTAATGTCTAAACCGCTGGCGACAAAAGTGAGTACACCACTAAGTGAAAATGGCCAAATTGTGCCCAATTAGCTATTTTCCCTCCCCGGTGTCATGTGACTCGTTAGTGTCACAAGGTCTCAGGTGTGAATGGGTAGCAGGTGTGTTATCGCTCTCACACTCTCTCATACTGGTCACTGGAAGTTCAACATGGTACCTCATGGCAAAGAACTCTCTGAGGATCTGAAATAAAGAAGTGTTGCTCTACATAAAGATGGCCGAGGCTATAAGAAGATCGCCAACACCCAGAAACTGAGCCACAGCACGGTGCACCCCATTAACCTCTGCGTGAAAATATATAATAAAATATTTACAAAACTGTGAGGGGTTTATCAGGATGTACAAGATAAATACTGATCCCGGATCAGCACTGACAAATATGCATCGCTCTCATCCACCTGGTAGGTGATACCAGTGAATGTGACAGTAAATAAGCATGAAACAGGGAATGTGACTTTAATAGAACTATTATCATACCTGTGCAGGTGTGTCTGTTTCATTTATGGGCTGTCCGTCAAACCGGAATCGGATTTGCCTCATTGTTAGTCCCTGCAAAAAACCCAAAGATGGATTAGTTTATTTATGTGCCACTTTGAACAGCATTTCATAAAACTGGAAAAGCACAAGCATTAAAAAATTCATTCATTCATAAAGATGTCATCAAAGTCATTCAGGTTACTGATATGCTGTCTGAGGCCTGAAACAGTGATTTACAGTAGTTCTGAGATTAAGTTTTGGCCTAGAACCTTTTTAATACACGTTAATGGTAAATTGAGGTACTATGAGAGCGTTGTAAATCACAACAGTACAGAAGGAAAACTTGTGTTTTGCAGATATACCACTATTTTACAATTATCAACATTACAAATAATAACTTAGAAAGCACATTTTGGATCACTGGCGGATTTTGATAGTAAATAAATCACTATATTTTATTTGTACAGTAGACATCATAAAGCCCACCTCAAAAAAATCCCAGACAGTTACAAAGAACAATTCTGTGTCATGCCACTCTGAATGACTTTACTGACCACGTAATGACTGAACTGCTTCGCTAAGTGTTTAAATTCTTTCATTTGCCTTTTGAGTCATTAAAATTGTATCGGGCATGTTTTCTTGTCGTTATCATTATTTCCGGTTCAGAGGCGGTAATTACAGCCCGACTTGCAATAAAAAAAGCAATACAAACCAAACCCGAGTAACGGTATGTTTAACTGCTGTGTGGTTTTCTAGTCGGCCTTGTGGTTTGTTTCGTTGTGAAGCACTTTGTTTTACAAAGGTTTTATTATTTTGCTGTCTGTGTAGCGTTACATAGTTTTAGAGGAAGTGACTCCCGTATAGGGCTCATTTTATACCTGACCGTTCTTTTCACACCATGGTATAACAGGGGTAAATAAAATGCAGCTGATTTTGAGCTGTTGCTAGTTCAGTATGCAGAAATCCTGAAGCTGGACAGTGTAAACAAAGTAACCAGTAATTCCCTCTGATATCAATTCTGTCAGAGGGCATTACTAGTTACCAGAATTTTTAAATATTCGCATACTAACATCAGTCCTAACGTGTCCTACTTTGTGCACACACACGTTCACAGAGAACGCAAAACCAACCAATGTGCACCAAGAAGCCCCATCCCTGTCTCATCTGAAATAGTCCATGTCTAACATGCGCAAACGCCCGACAGTAGCAGCTCTGGTCTCGAGTAAGATGAGTTTAAACAAGAGACAAATCTTAGCTTTGATCAACACCTCTACAGAGAGATGCATGCTTTATAAATACCAACACAGCTACGTGCTACAAAGGCTCTATACTGCTAACTGGCACAACGCACAGAACATCTGTGAAGTGCTGTCCTGATGACAGCTCCACTGCTCCATGCCACTGCTGACAGATTTCATTTTTTTTGCTATCAAAAAGCTCATCCGCACGGTGTTGCTTCCTCAAACAAGCGCCGTCCTACTTCTACCGCTGGGCCAGCCCTCACAGTAGCGCAATCCATTACTTAGACAGCCTACAATAAGATTAGGTGCGGCAGCCCGGCCAAGAACACACGCTTGTTGGCCTACAGAAGCATGTTGATACTTGTACCATCTTAACCCTGTACTGTAGTGGCCCATGACATGATAGCATCTCTTCAGGAGATGTTTATGAGATGCTGTGATATATGCTATAAAATTCCGTTCTTGCATATGTAGGGGAAAAGTCAAAGGTAAACAAGAGAAAAATAGGTGTTTAGAAGCTAGAGAGAAAATAGGAATCCTATCAACTGTGCGAGACCTGGTAGATTACACAAACTCTTCAGATAAACAGCACTCAGATCTGAATAAATCCACAGGTGTTTCTGTTCATGCTGCCACTGTAATCAAACAACTCATCGCTTCAGTCTGAAAGGACGTGTAGGTAACACAGTTACATTTACATTTATGCCATTTAGCTGACGCGCTTGTCCAGAGCAACCTACAAGGTTAACTGTATTACAGGTAGGCCAGTGTAGTGTTAGCAGCCTTACCCAAGGACTCCTATTGGTGTAGCACAGCATAGCCACCTATACCGGGATACGAACCCCAGTTTCCCACATATGGTGGTGGCTCCCTGGCGGGTAGTGGTGTTATCCGCTGAGCTACACCAACCACAGTTAGCTGCTGGTGTTCTGAGAACAATGGACTGACCACCCTAGAGTTCAGGCCTCAGTGTGTTTGACTCCCTGGATCAGGGGAAGTAGAAAATGCAACCAACTTCTAAGACTCAACCGTGTCTCCTGGAAAGACTGGGTCTAATAAAGGATAGACCCAATAAATACGTAATGACCCATAATAGATAAATAATTACATATATAAATAAATAAATATCTATGTACCTTCAAAATGACTTTGATTTTACTACATTCTGTATATAATGGCATAACTACATGAGGAATTAAATTACATTGTTAGTTACATTATTAAATATTGACATACATTGACAATTGGGTCAAACCCAGTTGGGTTACCAGCTGATCACATTTGGATTTATAATTCTGTGAAAAAAAGAACATAACTCTGGGTCTCCTGAAAGTCATAGATGCATCACCGACTGCTAAAGTACGAGTGGTAGCCTGACCAATGTGTTCAAGTCAGTTTTTAGAAATACAAAACAGCAGCAGCTCTCTGCCTGGACTGTGGACTGAGTCACTGTAAAACCGCAACACCCAGAGCAAAAAACATTTCTTAACTGTAGCAAGCTTAAAGTTACATAGAAGGTCTTCAAATGTAAAAACAAAACAAGCTTCGAATATCTGTGTTTAATCTAGACTGGTCAAAAAATGTTCATATTAACGCAAATATTCATATTAATCAGGATTCTGCAGGGGCGCTAGAGGAACTCTTACAGCCCCAGTGGTCACAGTTCGCCACTGCTGCTAGCACTGTAGCACTGAAACCTGATAACGAGGCTCTGGCCACAAACGGAGATGACGTGCAAAACACTAGCAACAGAACAAAACAGCACCGCCTTCATGCATACAGTCATGCCTAGCACCTGCTCACCTGTCTCTCACAGTAGGCCTTCATGAGTTTGCTGAGTGGCGTGTGCCTTTTTATTTTGAACTGGACCACAGACCCGTCCTGTCCCGCCACCTTCAGGTTGATGTGGTCGTTGTTCTCAGTTTTCACTCCTTCCTGCAAACACACACATTATACACAGTATAAAACACTGGAGAGGCAAAAACGACAACAACAAAACCTCTAACCTGACCACTGGCTCCAGATCACGGCTGAAATGGACAATTCCACTTTTCACAGTCATAGCACTGTACAGCTTAGTATTTAGATTATACTAAAAAAACCTGGACTATGTCATGAACGGAGAAGTGGAAATTGTCCAACGCGTTTAATCAAAGTAGCACAAACGAATGGCCCACCTGAAATAAAGCTGCCTGTCCGTTCACTGGATTAGTGTTTTCCCTACTCCAACACGCTTGGATCAGCTCAAATGGTAAATGATCAAAATCGGTCATGTGTTTAAAGGGCAAACTTCACTGAAAAATCAGTTAAAGTTAAGATGGAAACACAAAGTGGTTTGATGCACCATCCCAGAGGAACTTGGTCAGAACTGTTCACAGCAGCGGTGACATGAACCAGTCTAAACCGCTCAATGCATCCAAATCACGGGTGTCCAGGCTTAACTGCAAAGAGCCGGTGTGGCTGTAGGCTTTCATTCCAATGAAGGAGCTCTCCTATCAGAAACTGAGATCATCTGATTTAACTAGTAGAATCAGACGTGCTGGCCCTACACAAGCACAAGCCTAATCTAAATGCTTCCTCGCAGCGGTTTAGACATTAATGGCTGTTATTTTGAGGGCACAGCAAATTTACACTGCTATGGTTACATGAAATGGTCCAAAATACACTGCCTAATGCATGAGATATACATAATGTAAATATATATGTATATATGTGCTGGATACACTGCGACGCCTTGTCACCTGATTTCAGTTGTAATCTGATTTGTCTATACTGAACCATTCTTTCACCTAACAGTCTCAATGACTGTTTACATTTCAGTGGTTGGATTTTTTAAACGTTCCCCTTGGTGGGTAGTAACCCTGGGATGCCCTCTGAGATGTCTTCTTGAGTTTTGTTCCAGCACTAATGGCTACAATCAACTAAGAACACACTGTGCATGCAAAGGGTTAATAAAAAGGTCAGGTCTACAATTTAACGGAGGGGCATGCAACAAAGGACAAAAACCACTGTGCCTGGGACCCTTGTTTCCGTCCTCTCGAGCAGCTGAGAGAACTATGGTGTTGAAAAACGGTGGTTAAATGTTAAACAGCTGTAGAACTGCCAACACGGACACCCCCATCCCTTGAAGAGGTATGATCTGGAAATCTAACGGGCTCGAAAGCTACACATGTCCCCAGCCTAGCCTGCCAACCTGGCCAGGTTTAGTGGGCACTGGAGCAGCCTGCAGCCACAGCAAACAGCTGGAGGAGTACAAAGCTGGAGTCAGTTTTCCTATTCGCCAGTTCGACTTTTCCCCGTTCCACCTTAAACAGTGCAGAAGCTGAGCCACGAGAATGTAACTGCTACACCATTTAAGGTGGAACGGGAAAATTCGAACAAGAGGCTGGCGAATAGGAAGCCAACTTCAGCCACATTGGAGGAGGAGTGATGCTGGAAGAGTCAACAAAACGGCTTAATAACAGAGTACAAGTTTTTCAACCCAAGCTGTCCATATCACCGAGTTCGTGCTGTTCAGTTAGACACGCTTCGCCAAAATGTTGTCTAAAACTTGAGTACGGTCTTTAATCCGCGTTCGCATCCGTTCTAGTCCCTTACAGCGTATTAGTGTGGCAGTAGGCTAAGGTGCTAACATGCTAAATGCGCGTTCACGATTCTTCCGGCGATTCTAAAGCAGCAGTTGCAGTATTTATCCACTAAGCGGAATGATCCTCCTCCAAAGTATCGATCTTTTTTTTTTCTCTTTCATTTTATTTCTTTTTTTCCTCTCACCGCCTATCCCGTGTGGGTTGCAAATATTTTAGGATGATGATTATTAATTTTTTTTTCATTCTCTCTCACCTTGGGCTTCTCGTCCGCCATCATTATTGTGTGTTATTTCTCGCCGCCGCACAAAGACACATGCACGCGCACGTCCGCGCGCCACCCTGCCCATTCTAGAAACGTACGTGCGTGCGCGCGCGCGGCCTCGTCCCGCCACGGTACGACGCGGCCGGACGTGCGCGCTCCCTCTCGGAGAGCGCGTCCGTGATTGGCTCAGGAGAAGAGCCAGGGCGGTCGCTAAGGGACACGGGTGACGTCACCGTGCGCGAAACCAGGACGGACGCTCGGCGCTGCGCACTGCTCGTGCACGCGCGCCTTTCGGGACTGCTTGTGTCGTTATCGCCATACGTTACTGTAAAACTCACTCGGGTCGTTGGGAATCTTATGATTATTAGACAGTAAAGCGCAGATATGACAGTTGAGGGGAAAGTTAGATCTCTGTGGAGTGTGTATATGTAGTTTCTAACATAGCTGGAATTCCTATGAAGGAGGGCGGCCATTTTGTTATGGCTGTGGCATGTTCAGCTCTACAGGGAGACCAGAGCAGATTACTGATACAGAAATTATGAGAATAAATCTACATCATTAAAATGATGTTTCATTTCTCATATGCAGTCCCACTAGTATGAGAGCATTTACAAAATAATCACAAAAACATCTTTGAATGATTTTCAGTATTTTAAACTTTATATGCTATTATTCATCATCACAGCTGGTAGCCAATAGTATGACATATTAACTTTATATCTATAAGTGACATAAATACATCAAAATGTTTTGCATTTTAACTGAGTGGGCAATATGTGATCATTTTGTTTTCGATACACAAGCATTCTGAGCATATTGTGGATATCATCAGAACCTTAAGACCAACTACATGTTTAATTACAAAGACAGCATAATAAGTCCTTCGTATATTGATTTATTACTGTACAGTATGTAAAAAAAAGATAAAATATAAAATTTAAAAAATCCTAGTATATCCTAGTATTCATAGTATATTCTGACAGTGTGTCAAAATATCATATTGAGACCAGATTTCTACCTGATAAATGCTCTTTTTATCATCCATCACACTGAAACAATGGGAGAGGTCAACACCATCTGCAGGAGCCTGAAGTTACTACCACCTTAAAGTCCACTCCGTGAAAGTCCGCAATGGTGGAGACAGCACTGCAAGGCTCCACGGGAAAGGCAGCCTGGGAAGACTCAATCACAAAACCAGCGTGGCACGTCTCGACACTCAGGGTAGTGTAGTAAGGCACAACGACAGTACCAGTGACAGGGAGACCAGTATAAACGAAACTGTCAAAGGCCTCAGCGTGTGAATGCCGTGTCAAGTAGCGGAGTAGCTGGTGAACCAGCATTGCAGAGAGAGAGGACACTATGCCAGGCAGTGTGACGGCCATGGGCCCAAGGGCTTGCCGATATCTCTTCTGAAACCAGGCATGCTCACATGCACTGAGAGGAGCACATCAAATTGCTGAAAGGCAACCTGGATCCAGCTTATGTCAGTCACCCATGGTGGGGCCAAAGCAGAGGACTGGGGCTCCAGCGTGCGGTATCACAAGATGTTAACAACAGATCCTTTAAATCCTGAAAATAGCAAGGTGGAGCCAGCGCAGACTTGTTACAGCACATTCCACATATGCTCAATCAGATGGAGATCTGGGGAATTTTAAGTCCAGGAAAACATTTTTCCATCTTCACCATATTCCTCAAACCATTCCTGAACAATGTGTGCAATGTGGGAGAGTGCATTATCATGTAGTACGAGATTTTTGCAAGTCTGGAATATTGTCATAAAGGGATATTCCTGGTCCACAACAATGTTTAATGAGGTGGCATGTGTCAAATTGACTTCCACATGAATGCCCAGATCTGGGATTTCCCAACAGAACATTGCACAGAGCATCATACTTCCTCCATCTGCTTGTCTTCTTACCAAAGTGCATCCTGGTGCCATTATATCCCCAGGTATGCGATGCACAGGTAATCAACTTGTTCACATGATGTTAAAGAAAACAGAACTACCTGGACCAGGTGACTTTCTCCTGTTGCTCCTAGTTTTCTTATACTTGTGTACACATACATTTTAGGCACTTTCAACTCTGGACATGTGTTAGCATGAGCACATTGGCCGAGCCCCATACACAGCAGGGTGCAGTGCACTGTGTTGTGACACGTTTCTCCAGTAACTATCATTAAAATAAATTGACTGGTGCCACACAGACCCAGCAATGTGTCCTGGGTGCCCAATACCCTGTCGCCAATTCGGTTTGTCCCATCTTGACCCACTGCTGATCAGAGGCACCCCACTAGAATCATGCCTTTCACAGAATCGCTCAGACCTTTACGCCTCCACATCCAGCACCAACCGATTATTAGCCTAGCATCTAATATATCATAATTGACATACAAGATGCTCAGTGTTATTCAGGTCACCTGTGAGTGGTCATGTTTTGCCTCATTAGTGTATATTTAATTGTCAGTAATTAAATTTAATTGTCTGTAATTAAATTCCACACATTTAAAATTTCTGCATAATTAAGTAGTTAGGATGAAAACAAAGTCATTCAGAGTGGTTTGACATAAGATGCTCAAACTAAAGAATACACTATGAAAGTATAAAGAGTCACTCATTGTAAAAAAAAAAAAAAAAGTTGCACCGAGAAGGAAGTGTCCTATTGCACTGCTATTGGAAAGGAAGATAAAGGATACGGAGGGAGCAATAAATGATAACATTTTTTTATTTATTTATCTGTATTTATCGAGCTACACGTACAGAAGTAGTATCTCTCAGTATGGTGTCGGGCATAGAGTTGTGAATGGTTCCTAATCGCGTCCTGTTATAATCTATCTCATGCAGCTTGAATATTCTCACACACTTCCACAGATGGTGTGGTAGGGATGGAGATGGAGTGACACCAGGCCTTCTGGACAGGTGATGCGTGACAACAAACCGTTCATCCTGGCACTGACTACAGTGCCTTGTTTCAACCAGTCATTCTCAGTCACTCCATGACAGTCTGCCATGACACCATAGCAGTCTTTGGCGGCGTTGACGTGGTGTTAAGGACAGTCGTCGTAACGGTCTGTATGCATGTAGTCCTGCGTGGTGCAGCCGTCTGCCAATGGTGCTGGCACTAACAGGATGACTCATGGAGGGCATCACTGCAATCGTGGCTGTTGGGTCAGTCAGGTACAGTGATAAGGCCCATCCTTGCCTACGTCACATGCATGGCCGAGCATGAAACTTGAATCTTTCGCATGTCTCACAAGTGTATAAAGTATATCAGCTCAGTAATGCATGTCTTAAGTATTAAAAGTCTCCAAAGTTTCCTCACTAATAGCTCAAACATGTAATGGTTATGAGATATTGTTTTACAATACAACTGTATAAACGCATTGTACGGCCCCTGGTTCCTATCACCACCACTGTAAAGAAATTTAATTTCTCAACAATAAACAGTTTCCCATCAAACCAGCCTGAGTCCACTATTCAACTACTGAATTCTGAGGACACAAACTCTTTACACAGTCAAACACGCTTTCTCTCTGTCTGGCATTTCACACAGGCACCGTATGAGGGCACCTACACGCGTCATCGCTGGGGTCCTCATTGCGAGTGAATGAGGCGGTCAAATATTTAAGTGTTTTTGCTCGAAACTGCACTTTTCTGATCAACTCGGATTTTATTTTTTCCCGTTTTCAGTATTGATTAAATGGAGGAGGTCGATGTAGAGCCGACCATCACGGTGAGTAGGGCTAGTGTACTGAGTCCGGCTGCCGCATGTGGATTTAGCGGCAGAGTGGTGCGTGTTTTTGACAGGCTGTGTCCGAATAATGGAATCGTTTTTCCTTTTTTATCCGTTTTTCTCTGTTTTTAATGATCTACGGCTCACAGCCTCGCTGTATATACACACAGAGTTAACCACCTTATGGGTCCGCAGGGCTTTAGGACGCGGCGAGTGCAGAAAGGAAAGAAACTTTTACTCAGCTGCTCGGATCTGCTGCCACTGTGGGTTCAATCTGTCGTTTTATTTTTTTAGCGCTCGTGTAAAATTCATCAAAACACGTGTCAAAGAAACGTTTCCCAACGCGTTTAATTCTCCCGGGACTGGAGAGTGGTTTGCAGACGCTGCTTTCTGTCTTTACAGTGGCGGTGATGGGAACCAGGGCTCAGCATGTCTTCAACACACATGTAGCCACAGTTTATGTACTATACAAAACCATATCATACCATACCAGTGAACCTGCACGTGTCTTGTGGGGATTTAATATGCATGCTGATAGTGGGAAATCAAAAAAAAAAAGAGATATATATATATATATAATGTTTTATTTGGGGTCTGTTTTGTTTTGAACACTCTTGTATACTTCCACCATTAATGGATTAAAATGAGCTCACAATAAAATAAGCCCATTTCAGACCAATAACTTTATCTCAAAACTACAGTCAAGCAGTGTCTTAGACATCAGGCAGCGTATTCATAGCCATTTCATGTAATAACCAGCTGATGGGGAGCTGTTAAAACTCGTCTGGTTCCCATCACCACCAATGTGAATTCTGATTGCTTTGGTTTATCTAGAGAATTTTGGTTTGGTTTATTCATGGAGAATTTTTGAATTTGAGTATTTGAGCCTCATTTAGCTGACGCTCTTATCCAGAGCAACTTACAAGCTTAATCATATTACAGGTAGGCCAGTGTAGTGTTAGGAGTCTTATTGGTGTAGCACACCATAGTCACCCAGACTGGGATTCGAACCCCAGTCTCCCACATGTGGTGGTGGCTCCCTGGTAGGTAGTGGTGTTACCCGCTGAGCTACACCAACCACCAATCAGGTCAGACCTGAGTGATTTTGTTAACTTGTTGACTATTTAATTATGCGGTGGAGTAAACCTTCAGTACATCTACAGTTGGACAGGCTGAACAGACGAAGCCGTTTGCCGTTCTGTTTGACCTGAATTATATTCAAAGCCCCCCCCCCCCCCCCCCTTAAATGTGTGCTTATTCTAAATTTGATGCTTGTGACCCCTTCCCTAAAACTTGGGGCAGGACTGTATTCTATTCTCACCATTGTGTTACACCACCTCTTTCTTTTAACCAGCACTTATTAATCACTTTTAAACCTGATAAAACGCCATTTTGAAGGTCTGAAGTTATTCTTTCACATGGTCTTCAGCTGTGTGCCTGTACGAGGTCTTCATTGTTCTGCTTTGCAGTTCATAACGCGGCTGACATTTTAAATATGAGCCCGGTCAGTCTAACACCTGGAGCCTAGAATCTGATAACACAGCCGTGCTGATGAAGTTTAGTTAAGAGGGGATCGTATGTTGCTCCAGAATGTGTATATGACGCTACGCATTAATTGTGCCTTCACAGACGCGACTGGCTTTTAAACTTTACGCTAGTGATTTATATATAGGTGATTTTCCAATCTGCAGGACGGACTTATTAAACCGCATTTACCATTTCCACTTTGTAACAGTTCCAATCCAGAGGTCAACAGGAGTTCTGGACAGTGTTGACATATGGCTTCCACTGCGCATATTATGGGTTGCACAGACCAGCTGCCCAGTCAACTTTACTGCTCAGCGATGACGTCGGCTTTGTTGTAACATTTCTGTGCCAAGCTTCAAAGATCAGATATCCGTCCGTGTCTCCAATCTCCTTAAGGCTGCACTACAAAGCTGTGTGTCGTTGGAGAGCATCACGTCCTGTGAAGTTTAAAGTCGTCCCAGTTGCTGTTATTTTTTTAAACTCGCGGTAGTTTTGGGTTTGTCACAGATTTTTAAAGTTGTGTTTTAAAGTCACTTGTTCCAAAGCGTTCCGTTCTCCAGTGGTTTTATTCATGACGTCAGCATCAACTTTCCACACTGGCGCATAGTACAGTCGTGAACTTTTGCATTTGTGAATCCAGTGCTGAACAGTGTTTATTGAAAACCATTTGGCAAAGAATTCCCGAGCCCGTGTGGTCATGTCCGTCACCGCCATTTTTTCAAAGCAGTGCCATCGGAGGGAAAGACGTTCACGGGAATTGAGTTGTCGTTTCAGCCTTGTCTTTGGCACCCATAGTTTACTTTTGATGACTCACTGTACTTTTGATTACTTACTGTAGAAGGTGAACGACCTCGACTCGTCTTTCTTCCTCAGTGTCCGAGCATGACTGCGACCTTTCACGACATCGCTTGCTGT
>CM067475.1:40945982-40959295 GCA_034552555.1 Semaprochilodus insignis | reverse complement strand
TGTTTTACTGTTATTGTGCTTTAGTCAAGTATGGACATGTTCCTGGACTCGAGGAGTGCCCCTGAGCCTCTGGATAGTATTCTGCTGGCCGCCTTTGAGTTTGACATTCATCAGGTCATCAAAGACTGCAGGTGAGCAAGTCGTACTCAGTACGCTTTCCACGCTCAGCCTGTCCGTCAGTTTCTACAGTACTGATAACGCCAAATGTTTCGCGTCTGATTTCCAGTATCGCCCTCAACAATTGGTGGTTTGTGGCTCACCTGACGGACCTGCTGGACCACTGCAAGCTCCTGCAATCTCACAACCTACAGTAAGAGAATGACCAGTCTGTAGTTTTACAGAAACAGATTAAGCTTGATTAGTAATAAGGGATTCAGGATTGTTTGGCAAGGCTTTTTGGATTAAGACTATACCTGGCGTTTCACTTTCTTTACAGAATTCGTTTTTAGTCTAGTGCTGGGTGCTTCTCTTTACTGTGGCTCCAGATGATGAAGCCTTTTTACATGTCCTGCTTGTTGCTAGATCGTTGAGTAAGTTGATGCTAGGTTAGATAAGCTTTCCAAATGCATTTAACCTAAAGAAAACTTTATAGCACAGGTTTTTCGGTCTAAATATGTTTTCATTCATTTCAAATGTTTATTTGTGTGTGTGTGTGTGTGTGTGTGTGTGTGTGTGTGTTAAAGCTCACATGGTTGCGTTTGGTCAGATGTAGCTATGTTGTATGCATGACTGTTAGCATGATGCCAAATTTGTAATTTGACTCATCCAGCCTTGCAACTGTAGCTACAAACACATTTGTGGTTGGAGAATGGATTGATCGATTACAGTGCCGTCCTTAAATTTATACGTAAACTTAAAGTTCTAAAATGACGTACTTTTGTGTTTTTGTTTATTTTATTTTATTTTTTTCTTCTTTGTGAAGTTTTGGGTCTAACTTGAGGGAGTTCTTGGTGCTGGAATATGCCTCTGGACTCTTCTCTCATCACAGGTAAAACCCGCATCACTTTTAAAAGTCAGCTGCAGTCTCGCTGGCGTAGTCCTACCAGTTGAAAAATCTCTGGCATTTTCCCTGAACATTCGTAACTAACCTTCTAAACGGATTGTGTTTCAGTTTGTGGCAGCTGGCGGTGGACTACTTCGACCACTGCCCTGAATTTGGCCGCATGTATCTGGAACTGCAGATTGAGCGGGTGCCGCTGGAGACGGAGCGAAAGGCACTGAAAGTGCTTAGGATCTGTGAACAGAGACAGATGAACGAGCAAGGTAATACTTTACACACTGTAGGTCTGAACACAACCGCTGCCCACTGCCTTGAAGCCCAGCCCGACCACGTCCAAATGGTACCCCTAATTTTTGAAATACTTACCCGACCCGAATGTGCTCAGATGCTCGAGATCCGCCTCTCATAAACTATCACAAAGTCTCTCAGCTCACTACCGCTGCTACTTTCAGGAATGTTGAACAGATTGTGGGCAAGCTAAGAAAGCAAACCTAGCAGTCTTTCCACTGACCCGACACCTCCCACTGATGAGTTATGGTGTAATCGTCACTGATTGCTGCTTAACTTAACTGCTCTTTTCTCAAATTCCACTCCAGCTGAAACTTTGGGGTTGTACATCTTGCACTTGTGTACAACTCGGCCATGAAAACGAATGTTGTGAGCTCCTGGTGCACGTTTCTTGTGCTGCTGTTATTCTAGTAATTGCACTTACAGTGGCTACATACAGTGGAGCAGATCTAGCAGAGAAACAAAATTCACAGACTGGCTAAGGTGGCGTCCTACGACAGTGCCACAGTCACTGCGACTCATTCTACTGCCAGTGTGTCTGTAAGGCTATTGCATGGTTGTGTGTAATGGGAACAATTAGGAGTGGTGTCCATATACTTTGGCAATATAGTGTATGTAGTATTGATACCTGTCTCACTCTGCATCAGTAAACATGTGGGTAATACAGTAATATCAGGGATAAAGGTATAAAATGGTGTGTGTGTGTGTGTGTGTGTTGCAGTGCGCAGTATCTGTAAGATCATGGCCAAGAGGTCTCTCAGTAATAACAGACTGGGTTCTGCTCTGTCCTGGAGTATCCGAGCTAAAGACGCAGCGTTTGCCACTCTCATTTCTGAAAGGTTGGTGTGTCTGTCTTTTCATTATTTTTTTTTATTTTTTTATTTTTTTTGGTTCCAAAATCAATATTTACTGGTTTGATTACTGTTACAGTTTCATTGTTAGACAAAAAACGTAGAAAAATCAAAATAATATTTAAGACAAAAATTGATACTCTCCGTTTAAGTCTCTATTTAAGCTTATCAACTGTCTTTGTAGTTTACTTTGTAGTTTACGTGGACAGATATTAATCATCATAGCAGGGGTAGTTGTCTTCAGGGTGGTGCTGAGGCCAAAACAACAAAAGCAAACTGTAAGTCTTAGTTAAGACTCCACTGTGCTTATAAACCGAAGCTAAATGGGTCTGTAAAGTTTAAGGCAGCTTTTTGTTATTTCATAATATCTGTCAAAATGACAACCTTGATCTAAAACACAGCAGTTAAGCTGAGCTGAACTGTCAGCCTAAAACGAGAACAGGACGTATTTCAAAGGGTCAAGCTGCTGCAGCCACGTGGTGTCTGTGGTCAGACTGAAGCACCCCGGCCAGTCAAGGCATTTCTTTTAGATCGTAATCAATGACCAATTGCAAAGCAGGATCAAGCTGACATTCCACATAGTGCTTAGGCCATCCCAGAATGCAGACAGATGTCATCCTGGTACACAAACCAAATATCAGACGACAATAATCACATCTTTAGGTGCAGAACAGATGGGTCACTGAACGTAATACTCAAATTATGGGGTGGTGTTGTTTTTCTGAAGACAGTGGAATGAAAATCATGTTTTCCAGTCTTTCCCAGGGTTTTCCAGTCTTATAGCTGGCTGGAAAATTGCTTTAAAATGTTTTAAGTTAGCATTGATGATTGCCCTTTAAATGCATCTCGGTTCGTGCAGGTTCCTGCAGGATTACTGTACGAGGGGCTCTTTCTCTGACCTGGATCTGATCGACAACCTTGGGCCCGCCATGCTGCTGAGTGACAGACTCACATTCTTGGGTAGGTGGAGTCTGTGTGTGTCTCTCTGTGTCTCTGTGTGTGTGTCTCTGTGTGTGTGTCTCTGTGTGTGTGTCTCTGTGTGTGTGCACTCGAGAGATGGGGAATGAATAGGTGTACTAAGATTAAGAAAGAGAAGAAGAGAAGCCCTTGCTTCATTAAGACGTGCCTGAGGCTCATGCTACCTTGTGATCTGTTCTCATTAGCCACAGAGAAGCGACAGTCCCTCTAATAGCTAATCACCTAAAGTGAACCCTGCTGTCACATGGCTCGGAAGACATTCTGATCTGCTGTAGCCAGTAAAGGAGTGCTGCAGCCGCAGTGGAAATACAATACATTTATGGACCGGATCTGATTTTTGCTCAGAAAACACAATTGTGCAGTTCATATATCTGTGAGCTTCGGATTAAAAAAAAAAAAAGCTTGGTTGTCCCATCTGGCTGCAAAAAAAAAAAAAAAAAAAAGCAAAAAACACAGAATCATGATCTGTCCATTCTCAGTATATTACCCTGATACTCAGTTTGCTCGTTTTATGAGGCATGGTGATGGACGGTTCACATAAAATGGCTAGCATTGCTTTGCTAATGGTGAATGCAGACTTGGCATGGTATTAGCATTTTGCTAGTGAGTAGGCAACAGCTGCCGTTCATGAGTGGTAATCTTTTTTTAGTCTTGTTTATGAAAGTAAACAGTGCTGCTTAAAGGACGAGGTTGGCCAAAAACAAGATTTACATAAAATTGCATCTACACCGAAGACGATGCCATGTTTTGGTTTGCGTCTTCACAGCTTTCACTGGAGCCATGAGCCTACTGTGGCTAAACCACACCAGAAAAGAGATATTAGTAATTTACCCGCAGAGACTGATGCAGTATAAAAACATGACCAAGTCATCTTGTTGCCTGAAGTATAGAAATGTATTTATCATGCGTACATGGCCATTACAATAACAAGCATCCTGAAGGACTATAAAGCTCTCAGGTTTTGCTTTTTAAGAACTGAACTCGTGCATTTGAACATTGTGGGTGTCCCAACTGCGCATTCAATACTACTGGTATCTAGTTTTTGAGGGTGTAGTGTGCAGCAGGTAGTGTAGTTACAGGTGTTAAAGTTAAAGCATACTTGGAACCAGTCGGTTTTTTTGAGTGTGGTGATGATGGCTGTTATTGTCCCACAATCCATCGAGAAACAGAAAGGCAGGAGCTTCTCACACCTGAAAAACTTGGACCTGAAATGCTGTTTAAATCAAACCCAAATCTCTCAAAACAGCCTGTAAAAGATAAATATATTTTATCTAATAACATTTGTTTGTGTATTATAAGAAAACCTATCCGAGTCCAGCTTGGCATGACGTGCATTTTCATGGCAACGGCTCATCACTTCCTGTTAGTGAACTCGTACTGTTAAGATTAGTATATAGTACAGGCCTGTACTGTTTAGTACACAGTTGAAACATAGCCTGTGTTTCTAAATGAGTTGGTTCTGGTGTCTGCCTGCCCGACAGTGTACCCAACAGTATATCACCACCTTCTACAGATTGTACTCCATGCAAATCACCTCCTACACTTTATAATTCTCTCTTACAGTATTTGCACATATGTGCCTCCATTAAGGATGCAGTAAGCTCACTGTTCTAGGAAATACATTTTCTTCAAGTTCCTATCAGACTTCTGCAGGTTTGGATCCAAAATCCTCACAATCCAGTCAGTGAACACAAACTCACGGAGACCAAAAAAAACCCAGCCGCAGACTTGTTTCCATGTTCTTCTCTGAAACAAAGAATTTAGAAAATTTTGTTAAAAATGTTTGTTTGTTTGCGCGTGTGTGTCTGTAGGGAAATACCGGGAGTTCCACAGGCTCTATGGTGAGATGAAGTTTACAGAAGCCGCCAAGCTCCTCCTGTCTCTAATGACAGCTAAGATCGCCCCTCGAAGCTTCTGGATGACCCTGCTCACTGATGCGCTGCCCCTACTGGAGCAAAAGGAGGTACGCCCATACCCTCACAGTGCCCAGCTGCAAAAATGCTGTATATATATATATATATATATGTGTGTATGTAACCTGGACAGCATTTCTACCATCTCTGTACAAGAGACTCGTAAAAACACTTTTTTTTTTCTTTCTATTTTATGGCTGCATATCTTTTCTTCCCTTATTGTAAGAGTATGAANTATATATATATATATGTATGTATGTATGTATATGTGTGTAACCTGGACAGCATTTCTACCATCTCTGTACAAGAGACTCGTAAAAACACTTTTTTTTTTTCTTTCTATTTTATGGCTGCATATCTTTTCTTCCCTCATTGTAAGAGTATGAAGAGAGAATGCAAACATAGTGGCTCAGTGCAGGTGTCTGGTGTCTACTTACTGTCTAATGCAGTCTTTGTGTTTGAGTTCTCTCTCTGAGTAACTTTATATCTGCAGTCACGTTTTATAACTGCAGGAAACAAAAACCACACATGCTCAGAGTACGCATCATAGTGTGTTCTATGATTGTGTCCTGTCATTCACATTTTTTGCAGCTATTACGTTGTTAGTTGTCCTTGAGTGTCCTGAAAGGCGCTTATAAATTCTATTATTATTATTATTATTATTATTATTATTAATCAGTCAGAATTTATGATGTATTCTGCATATGGGTTTTTATTGTAATTTAGCACTTTTCCATTTTACTGGCAAAACTGTAACCACCTCAGGCAAGCTTACAAGCCAAGTTTGATGATTCTGTGCAACATGTTCTGTTTTCTTTATGGTTTCTCTTTTTTATGTTTTTATTTTTTTATTTTTTTCTTCTTCTTCTGTTTTTTTGATATGCTAAAACGTACATATGGGAATGGAACATATAAAACGTACATATGGGAATGGAACATATAAAACGTACATATGGGAATGGAACATATAAAACGTACATATGAGAATGGAACATATAAAACGTACATATGGGAATGGAACATATAAAACGTACATATGGGAATGGAAACCCAGCTAATAATGTCTAACCTTCCAAGGAAGGGTTAACAAAGCAGCTTTTCTGCAGTCTGCACGGTGCCACAGACGTTAGGACGCATGCAGCCTCTCTTTCATGCTATAGACCGCACCTTCTTTGTTGGCAGTTTTCTTTGACAGCATCAGCAAAAATCCTTTTTCTCCACTCTCCGATGAATAGCCATTTCATACGTGCAAGGACATGAAGGAGTGACAGTGATTATCTTGGATTAGCTAACCTAACACAGACCCATGAGGCTACAGAAAGACATTACTAACTGTTTTGATGAAGGGTTTTAACTAGGGCTGAATGTTCAATGATGAAGCTAAATTAGCACTCCTGATCTGAAAACCTAAAATTTGCAGGATTGCTCACATTTAGTTCTGTTGTTACACATGCATATTTCAGAATGGCACCTATTGGATGGACAGCAACATGCTTTTGCTAATAACTGTCCAATGTAATTACATGTGAATTAATTAATTATTATTATTATTATTTACTAATTCTTTCAGAATGTTTTGTTTTGGTTGTGACTCTTTGTGATTCATGTTTCCTGCCTGTGTTTTTGGCTGTATAGGTGATTTTCTCAGTGGATCAGACTCATGAACTCATGTTCTGTCTGGAGGAGCTGACCTCAAACAACAACGAGACCAAACCAGAGCAGCCAGCGCAGGTATTTATTTATTTATTTATTTATTTATTAATTTATCCCCCCTCCCCCTCTCTGTGGGTCTTTATATACGGATAAGACAGTATGAAATTGTTCTATCATAATCAGTGACTTTATTATACCATATTATTTTGGTTTTGGTGCTCCTATCTAATTGTGGTTGTTGGTGTGTTTCAGGATGAAGACATTGAGTCCACAAAACTGGAGCTGTTGCGTTTGGCTCTTGCCCGAAACCTAGCGATGGCCATAGTGAAAGAAGGAACAGTTGAGGCGTGAACACACTTACCAGTTCCAAATATATACCACATATACACACACACACACAGCTCTCACGCTCTCACGCTCTCCAGTTCCATCCATTTTTAGCGAGCTCCATTCTGTATATACAACTTGATCAAGTGGGATCTAAAAAATCTGTTTGTAATTTGATGATAATAAATGTTTTGTAACTGTTTCCAAAACTCTTAAGCTTCATCGTCCTTCTTTGGAATGTGAAGTGATTCTCTCTTTGTGAAATACACGAGTCTGATTCAATAGACAGATGGAGGATAAACACAATGCTAACCCAGCAATGAAAAATTAAACAGCACTGGCATTTCTAAAGTGGGGAAACTGGGGAATATGAACTGTCCTACACCTAGTAGGCTGCGCTCTAACAATGTGTGATATGAAGAATATAATGAATATAATGAAGAAAAGGCAGACTGGAGGTCTGCACAGGACTCCTGCTACAGTACCGGTGCTGCCAAAAACATTTGTCCAGCTCCCACCCACCCATGACAGAAGTCATTTCTGTTAGCTCCCGGATGCTGTCTTGTACGGGGTAAATGACATCCAATATTTGACACACTCTATTCACAGATTATTAGACATATTCACAGAAGGTGACTGATTATTTTCTTCTGAAATAATAATTACAAATGAAAACGACTGCTGTATGTCTTAGTCTTGCACTTGGTTGCACTAAGTCTTAGAGTTGGTTTAACTGTAATTGGTCTTAATTGGTCTTTCTCTATAGCTCTTTCCAAGGCTGACCACCTGAAGGCTCCGCCGTTTCTGTAGCACATTAATACAATGCATTTGTTGTTCACGTGATTGTTACTTCACGACTATTTAGAATGAGTTTAATGGTTGATAATGAGTTTAATACCCGCACCTGTGCAGAAATGTAGCTCTGCATGTTGTGGGACCAGTGAGTCCCGTGAGAATGCAGGCCTCTCCTCCAGTGTATCTAGTGGGTGTATCTTCCAAGAAGCATATGACCACCTCAGCCCACACCTGAAGTAATCTCAAATAGAGATGCATTGTTAAAAAAGAATCTCCGAAAAAGAGTCTTGGCAAGTGAAACTACTTAAAATCCAGTTCTATCAATTATATCTGATATTCAGCTACCATGTAGTTCAAGTACTATAAAATTAGTTAACTGATTGTAGACATTTTATGCTCATTATTTTATATTATTGTAGCAAGTAAAATGACCTCACCATATTAGTGGCTTGTTTCAAGTATACTTCCTACACCTATCTTATTAGGTTAAAAGGTTGAGGTTTAAACCAGAATAAGACATATGAGATATTTACTAGATTTAATATAGTTTTTATTTCCAGTACAGTTTTACAACATTATTATAAATGATCTAATCTGTTAGCTGACACAGCAGAACTGGAAGGTTGGCTTCTCTGGTCATGGTTGAATTAAACCCAAATCAATAAATCAACAAGCCATCAGATAATTGCCTGATGGTAAAGTTGTAACCTGGCAGCAATACACCTCCATTACTTGTTAGCTACACCAGTTGCACACTGGAGCTATGAGGCCAAAGAGACAAACTTCAGACACAATGTCTTCACTCACTTTTAGGTAAAGGGACAAACTGTGCAAAACTGATGTCAGGCTGAACCATTTAAGATTTTACAGTTTCGTGATGCTTTAACTCATATACACACGTTGTGCTGAGCTGGTTTGCGGAAGAAATCGGACTCCACGGCTGTTTGTGTTAGACACTTTAATTCTGCATGCAGCTGAACAGATTGCACTTATGGACCATATACTGTACAAGCTTAAAACTCTCACATGACGCAAGCGCATACAGGACACACATACAGGACATACATTATTCTGTACATGACTAACTCTTCTGCCCTCCTCACAAACCACTCACCATTGGCTTTAGCTCATGGTCATGATGGACCTCTGCCCTGCACTGTTTAGTGTTTTCAGGCAACATTCATTATGTAACTCTTGGAAGTCAGTTCTTGCCAGTGATGTAAGCAACGCTGGGTGGACGACTTTTCACTCCTATTTAGACAATTTTACTTTTTGTCTGTGTTTGTATGCAAAACAGGAGATGCTTCTTGATTCGTCCACAGGAAGAAAGCAAGAACTGTCGTACAGGACTGTGCAAAAGTCAGAGACCACCCTTCTTAATTTAATAACCCCCAAAACTGCCCATTATGTACAGGCTCTTTATTATTCAGTACCAGAGAAAAGACCGAAAAACGTTCAGTACTCAGTGTGTCTGCTCTTTGTTACAGCTTCCGTTGTCTTCGGCAGACGTACTTTCATTCATGTATCTTCTAAGCTGCTTATCCTTCTGGGTCGCGGGGGGGTGGGGTGCTGGAGCCTGTACCACCGCTCATTGGGCGAAGGCAGGAAACACCCTGGATAGACCCTGGATCTGTCCACTGCATGGCAGACACACTTTCAGGTCTTTCTAAAACAGAAATCTGCAGGATGTTTTTCCACTCCTCAAGTTGGTTGCATTTTCTGCTTCTCAGCACCCAAACACATTCGGTGACGTTGGGTCTGTTGTTCTAAGAACGGCAGCAGCAGTTTGGTTTGATCTGAAAGTTTTTTTCCACCAATGAATTCTTGATAACTACACATCATTTCAGACACTTGGCATTGAGTCGTCCTCTTATAGTGGTAGGATGGACAGATACAGCTGTGTGTAGCTTGATTTTCTCCTCTCTCTGAAAGATGAAAGCTCTATTCATTCAGTTTTTGCAAAAATTTTTTACAAAGTACTGACAGAGGAAGAATTCCTGTGGTCTTTTCTGATGAGAGAAATTCTTCCTGATGTTTTCTGTGTTAGATTTAAGCTGCTGCTTCGAGTCTCAAAAAAACTCCCAGCAAGTTGGTTGCTTAAGCGTTAGTGAAGTTGTCAATGATGACAGGGTTTATGACACTGTTGTCCGAGCGTAGTTAGATGCTGCTTCCCCCATGCGTTGGGCACCTGTTGCAGGGGCTGAAACGTGTAGGGCCAAACCCCCATGTCACTGTTAACCATATCACATTCTGACATGCGCAGGCAGCATTTATCTAATATATCTACTGTACTTCCTATATAACACTGGTAAACACACTTTCTGCAACACATCTTAAATCTGAAGCCATGGTGACAGCGGTTTAGTAGTGGTGACAGCTGTGGTGGTTTACTAGGTCTCGTGTGGTTGTTAGTTAGGAGTACTGTTTTTTCCTCATGTTTTTTTCCTTCCTACTGCAAATTGAATTTTCTACATCCAATCTCCTCAGAAATGTCTACTGATGATTAATAACTTGGACTGATAGGCCATAAATGAAGGGTGGTCTCCGACTGCAGAGTAGTGTACCTGTCCAAACAGAATGTATGTATTGTAGATACATAAAAACATGTAATTATGCAATTAATTGGGTCATTTCATTTAATTGATATAGGGAAACAAGCAAAGTCCAGACCTTACAGAGCAGTATGTTAATGTCTAAGATGGGAAAGCACTAAAACAGCAGCCAACAAGTGTTCTTTAGGAATGGCTTGGCAGAGGCATTGATTCAAGTTAAGAAAGAGAAGTAAAGGGGGGAAAAAAAGCAAAACATGAGGAAAAGAAAGAGTTTGAATTCTCTCGTTCAGCATGGAAGAGACAAATGATGTTTTGATTTTCTCCTTAAAGAGGAATTCCACTGTTTCTTAATATCTATATAATTCCACGGTTAGAATAAAAGTCATTCAGATATCTCGTTCAGGTTGGATGTGAAATGGTACACTGTACAGAAGGGTGGGTGATGATGGGAACCAGGGGTCATGATGTCTACAACACCAATTCATCTGCTTTCCTTACTACTCAAAATGCTCACTGAACCGACATGTGTCTTCAATGTAAAAACAATGATTCCAGCATCATGACTTTCTCTAAGGGGGCTTTTAAAGGGGTTTGGAGCTCTTCAGACGTCTGGTTACCATCACCGCCACTGTGAACAATTCTGACCTGATATGCTTTCTCTAGGATAGAGTGCTTCACGTGACTTTGTTTTCATCTTAAACATTAAATTATGCAGAAATGTATAGAAATATCTGTGGAATTCACCTTTAATTACAATTCCTTCGTTCTCTCTCACCTCTTGCAGAACAGTAAGACTGTAAGAGGTGGATTAAAACATCACACCTACAGTTCCAAACACACACACACACACGCGCGCACACACACACAACTACATTTTGCTTGCATAGTCCAGTCATACATGTTATAAAGCAGCTGCTGCGTTACACATACCAGTCTTGCTTTGCGGTTTGCTGTAGTTTACCTGTATTTCAGTCAGAGCAGTCTATCTAGCCATACAGGGTATAACAACTTTCATACAGTATTGACACACTGAAAAAATGACTTTAAATTTAACCTTTTAAATCAATCGCTGATACAAGGGTCTCTTCCGCGGGTGTCTCAAATACTGTATTTCATGGAACCCACAGTCAATGACCAAAACCAGGCATCAGGGCGCATCCTAGCAAAGAAAAGGGGGTGGGGCTTATGCCGTACTAACATGCCCAAATGGTCAGGCTTTTTAGTTTATACATTCATAAATGAGGTTAACATGTTGTTGGGGTTTACTATCTAATCAAACACTGTCAAAAAAAAAATCACGTATAAGCCACGCCCACAGAATTTCCTAGCGGCAGGAAGGTCTAGGAAACGAGACAAGCCATTCCATTTAGATCACCTCTGAGGTCAAAACTGGTGTATCATACTAATTGTTAGCCACCCATCTTCCCAGTGGTCTTATTTCCCCGTAGGGTCAAAGCACACATACATACATAACATACTAAATGCTAGCCTCTTGTTCATCGTGTAGTGGACCTCACTCACAAACTCTTCTTAAGTAGAAATTTCGTTTTCACAAAAAGTACAATGTTTTCTTATTTGGGATTTTTTCCTAGATAAGAACAGAATCTTAAGACTTTTCGAGACGACTCAGGTTTAAGAACACATTACAGATTTGGTGTAGATTTCTCAAGAATGAGGATCTTTCTCAAGGATGAAGTTAGGAAAAATCCCAGGACAACAGTGTTTTTGTGTTTAATTGCTGAAATTGTACCAGTGAATAATTTTGGTATCTTATGCTGCCCATTAAATAAATGAAGTGGAATTTAGAATGTACCCTTTAGGGCTTCCATGCCATCCATTACAACTCTGCTTGTTGGGTTCACAGACATTGTTCTTTCAAACACTGTAATTCTGCAAAAGTCATGTGTGGTTCTTTAGTCAGAGAGTTAGCAACCACCTTACACATAACACACCGCTCAAAATTAGCCTTTAAACATATTTAAATGATACGCAGCTAAACTAATTTCTAATTTTGTAAAGTCGCTTATAACTTATAACCTTAGGAGGTTAACTTTCATCCTGAACAGCAGTCATACTCAAAAAAAAAAAAAAAGTGTCCTGTCAGCAGCAATTAACAGATTGCACTGTACATTAATAAATCAAAGATGGTCCATCTGAAAATAAACATACAAAACTAAAACTGTAATTTAACACCAGATAAAAAAAATGTAATATTTAGCTGCTTTGAATTTGCTCGTTGCTAAGCACACAAATCGTCTTATTTGTAAACAGTCCTGACGACCTCTACATTCTTCAAAGGAGTTAAAGCGATGTCTCAGCAAAAAATTAAATAAAAATAAATTACCACGTTCCCCCTGAGCCAAATGGTTTAGTTTTGTTCTGGAGCTACGAGGCTAATGTAGCTAACAAGCATCATGCTAACTGCATGCCTACATCAGACACTTGCAAGTGAAACTTTCATCCATTTTCATACATAACAACGGGTCAACAACGCGTCTGCAACCACATGAGCACATCCTTTTGAGGTTACTAAACAACTCGGCATGGTTTGAGGCAAGTATGCCGTTACCTAGGCATGCAGTTTACACAGTGCCCACTGGCGACTGTAGCTTCCATTACTTGTTAGCTACATGAGCTTCATAGCTCCAGTGCAACACTTCAGACAACAAACATGTCCTGGCTGGTTGACTGCATTTGGGATAAGAGGGAAATCAGGTGAACTTGACTTTGCGCCACACTCTCGCTTTAGAAATCCAGGATCAGTGCGGCTTTAATGCTTGTTTAACAATACTTCGTGCTGTCTTTAGAATCCGGCGGTGGCTTTTGGCCCCTCAGGAAACAACAGGCCAAAGGAAAACGGCTAGAGTTGTTTGAAGATGGTGATTCAAATGCATTCATTTTACAGTGTTTCAATTTATGATAATAATATTCCAAAATATATATATATATATATATA
>CM067475.1:40863301-40941200 GCA_034552555.1 Semaprochilodus insignis | reverse complement strand
GAGAGAGAGAGAGAGAAAGAGAGAGAAAGAAAGAGAGAGAGAGAGAGACAGAGAGAGAGAGACAGAGAGAGAGAGAGATTACCTTGGGCACCGCTGCCTGTAGCACTATGTTTTGCACAGGTAATGGAGCCGTGTTGAGCATGGACACAACAATGACCAAAACATCGGGTCTCCCCGGGGGACAGTCGGTGGCGAAGTGCAACAGGACACGAACTCCATCTTTATCATAGGCTGTCACAGGCAGAGCTTTACCTGAGGACGGTACATCACTTTCAATTTCACATACGTCAATAACAGATAACATCACTACTGTAATCGAGCCTGTGATCTATAGCACACAGCTACGCTAAAGTCTAAAGCTCTCAGCATTCGTTCTGCACTGCAGCAATGTGGCTTTCACAAGTAAAGGAGGCATCTAGTCAGAGCGTTTAGATGTGAAATGGTGCACCGTAAAGAACGTACTGACTCAAATTTCTTTACAGCGGTAGTCATAGGAACTAGGGGTTGTAGTGTCTGACGTTTCAATTACTATCCAATAAGACCAGTGAGGTTACATGAATCGTCTAAGGTTTTAAAAGTCATGCTGATTATGGTACAATAGTGATAGCTAGCTTTTAGTGGCATTTGGTTTTTCAGACATTGTGCTGCGTGGAAGTTTGGAAACTCTTTATCATTTTGTGAATTTATACAAAAATTTAAATTATGATCTTCATTTAACAAACAACAACAGATAAAGAGAAACAAATTAAACAACAGACACAAAAAAGTACACAGCTTTTCCTTTACTGAACTTTAACTGTCTTTGTTGTACAGGAACCTGTTTTCAGGAACTGGTGTGCCTTCACTGAGAATTCCTTCAACCAAATGGTTCCTATAACTGTTACTCAGCCCTGTACAGGAGAGGAATCTCAGTCCGTTCCTCCTCACAGAACTGCTTCAACAGTGTTATGCTGGTGGGTTTTCCTCCACAAACGCCTCACCTTAGGTTCTGCTTCAACATCAGATTAAGGCCTGCACTTCGACTCCATTCCAAAACACAACGATTCTCCTGCTTTAACAACTCTTTGTAGACAAGCTGGTGTTTTTAGGGCCACTGTTTGTCTGCAGTGTGAAGTTTAGTTCATAGATAGATGCCCAAACATTCTCCAGTAGAATCTTAAAATCCTAAATTCATAGCTCCATTAAATTATGGCAAGCTGACATGGTCTAATAGGAGCAAATCAGACCCCAAACCGTGATACCGCCACCACTGTGTTTTACAGGTTGGAATTTCAGTAGTCTTTCGGTGCATCACTGTGGACTCAATTCATTTGTGCACTATACGCCGGATACTGGATTAGTGAAGTCTAAACTCATCCTCTTCCAACCTAATGAGCACCTGGAAATTTCCTTTGACTCAGGCATGGCCTGCACTAACAAATGTGGGGTAAAGACCAGACTTCTGCCAACCAAGACATCTAATGTTGGATCATTTTGTTCAATACATAAATAAAAAAAACTACGTATATAGTTATATTGTTGTGTTATTTGTTGTATTCTTTGTTTTATTGTCGGGTTCTCTTTATCTACTGTTATGAGATTAACTAAAAAGCTGAAAATCTTTGGTCACTTTTGGATAGAAATTCACAAAAATGACTATATATGAAACTGCCTGAATTGTGTTTTTTATAGATAATAGCATGTCACAGAAGTAAGCTTGCGGTTTGCATGTGAAACAATGGAAACAGCGCACACTCACTCGGCCTAATGGAGTCCAGTGGGACATGAACATTGGATAGTGATGGCTCCAGGCCACGGACGGGGCTACCCTGGAGAGAGTGCAAAGGCGAGAGAGGTGGGCGGAACAGCGGACTGCCCGGCGCAGAGTGACCAGCCTGGGCCTGGGCTCGGGACAGGGCGGGAGAGCCTGGCATTGGAGAGCTGATGAACGGGTTCGAGGAGGAGAGTGGGGCAGGCATGGAGCCAACAGCAGCGCCAACCGCAGCGCCAGGGAAACCAAAACTACCACCAGCTATGCCGCTTTGACTGGAGACGCTAAACAGAAACATTCAGAGAAAGTCAGACCAACTTATATGTCCTCCTGACATTATTCTCTTACAAGCTAATCAGCTAACCATACAAACCTCGCAATGCAAAATGCAGCACTTTACAGATCAGTAATAAATGGGTAATGATATGGTAATATTATGGTAAGTTGGACGATCCTAAAAATGACATACAACTTTCCTAGTTGTGAGAAATAGAATACAATATAAAATAAAATATAATGATTTAGTAATTGGAACAATAACAGAACAGTAATAAAATGGAAAGCTAATGATAAACTCTAATTACTGTAAATACATGTAAATTTTTCAGTTTTCCAAAAATATATTCTATATATTGTGTCCAGCTCACGCAGCATTATATATATATGCTTAATAAACATTTCATGTCGTCATTCATTAAAAACAAACCCAAAAGCGATGCAGTATTTCTGCTGAAATTATGTGGTTTTAGTACCATAACATATTCAGTCATTCGTTTGTCTGTTATGTCTATAAATATTTGTAATTATAATGTACAGACACAGTTACAGTATGTAATTACAGTGAAAATAAGTGGTACTAGAACCACAAAATACAAACTTACTTCTTTATACTTTGCTTCTCAGTTACTGCATCTTACATCACATGATCACATCAGTTCCTCAGAATAATCCGGCTGACTGCACCGAAATTCTAACTGCAATTCTGCAATTATATTATGAACATAACTACTACAATCACCCGTGGTTGTTCTAACACTTTAACTTGTAGGCTAACATGTTTATCTTTATTTACTATTTACTGAATGTAAGAAATTACCATTTACCACTACAGTAGTTCACTTATTATACATAAATAACTATAACATAAGCAGGTCATTTTTAGGTAAGTACAACTTGCTACCATTATTTTACCATAAAATATTAAAATATTTTACCATATTTTTCATAATGGCCTTGTTAACACTCACTACAATTTCTGATTTATTATTCAGTAATAATTAGGTAATTGGTATTTAATTAATGATTAAAAACAATTTGTTACTGTAAAATTACCATATCATTACCTACTTATTACCGATCTGTAAAGTGCTACAGATATTTTCATCATCACTTCATACCTGAATCTCTAACCTCAGTCAATATGAAGCACAGAATGCAAGACCTCAAAACACAACCCAATCAGTAAGTGACTCACCCTTTCACCTCTCCAAAGTGCATCATGGAGAGGTCCTGCAGCCCCTGACTGGTTGCAGAGGGTTGTGCGGAATGTGTTGTGGTTGGGAACGAAGCACTTGGTGCTGCTACACCAGCAAACAGGTCCAGCCCAGGATCAGGAGCCTGGCAAAGACAGGAGAGACGTCCTACAGCGTGAAGAGGTCCTGCATCTACACGGATATCTACTAGATGACTCATTGGACACTTACACTTGCCCATTATTTAGACTCATTGTTGATTGTCTGATTATCAAACAGTACGATTAAATATTATCACCAACGTGTTAGCAACAATGTTCCGCAGTCTGAAGAAAAGATTACGATGATTTAGGCTGACTGCTGTACGTAAGCTTTTCATTATTTCTTATTTGCTACGTGGTTTTATTATTGCTGGTGGAATACATTTAACTGAACAACTGGAGGATTCAGACATCCTGTTTGGACAAAGCTAAGGTTCTGTACAGTGTTAGTTACAATACCTCGTAGCTCCAGTCCAAAACTAAGAAAGCAAACTAGGCACAAAACATCTTAGCCGACAGACTACACTTAGGGTTACTGTATAAAGCCCTATTGGGATTGGATCGGAGGGGACGTCTGTAATGATAGTCTTACACTCTCTTCTCTCCATCTCTGCAGAGATAAAATTCTCATATCTGGAACGCATTACAGTTACCACAGGACGATATAGTGGGTTGTATTTTCTGCATATATTGTTTAAACCCATGGCAACATCAGCCTGGACAATCATGAAAATGTGTATCTAGACGGGAGTAAAATTATATTCCGAGTTTGATGGAAAACTGCAGGTAATGTGGAAAAAACACTCAGTCAGTTCAATGTGACTCTAAATGACACCCATAAAAGAGGACATTACCCAAGGACCCTATATTGATTCAATATCTGGCTAAAATCCGATACTGCAGACTGGGTTAAAACACGGATATGAAAATATGTGGTTGTGTCTGAGGTGCAGGCAGACGAGCATGCAGTACCTGTAAGGACGTCCACTGGTTTGAGACCTCCTCTAGTTTGGGTCTGTTGGGCACCGGGGGAGGGTCATTCAACCCTGCCAGCACAAGGAAAAATGAATATTATTGATAAATATTTGTTACAGTACAGGATAAAAACGATAGAAGCGTTTCTGTGTGTGTATAGAACAGAACAATACACACTCGTGTCACGACCTACACTTATAAGAATCAGCACCAAAAAGAATAAACAGGAAAATAATAAATCACCCAGAGACAGAAGCTCATCATCAAGCAAAGAGAGGGCGGATGAATGCTCAGAAGCTTTGTGGTTGGGACTGCTGGTTTGACTGCTATGGCCTCCATGACTGCCGGCCAATCGGCGAGGAGGAGGCGGGAGCACAGGGATGCTCGAGGTGAGCGGATTGGCAGGGGGGATATTGGAGATCGGAGGGGCCGGAGCAGCTTGAGGTGGAGAGGGTTCATCCAGGCCAGCCAGATCAATCAATGTGCCTGTTGTTTCACATCCTGAGAAAAAAAAAATGAGGGAGAGAGACAGAGAGAGGAAGAGAAAAGGAGAGAGTGACAGAGAGAGCGAGAGCAGAGATGGAGCGAGAGAGCAACCAAGAGAGTGAGAGAAAAAGAGAGGGACAGATAGAGTGAGAGCAGCGAGAGAAAAAGTGAGACAGCAATAGAAAAAGAGTGAGCGCAGTTGGAGAAGGTGAAGAAGAGAGAACAAGAGTGAGAGAAAGAGTGATAGGAGTAAGAGTGAAGAGAGACAGAAAGAAAGAAAAAGAAAGAGATAGTGAAGGAGACAAGGGAAGAGAGAGAGAGAAAGCATAACAGAGTCAGATAGACAGAAACAGAGAGAGAGAGACAAACAGATGAGAACTTTATAGACTCTCTGTGGAGGGGTTGAAGGTCAAAGTCATCTGTATACCCAGAAAACACTGTGACAGAGTATTTGTCACCGGCCAGCACAACATGCAGTGTGTATGTGTGTGTGTGTGTGTGTGTGCGTGCGTGCGTGCGTGCATGCATGTGTGTGTGTGTGTGTGTGTGTGTGTGTGTGTGTGTGTGTGTGTGTGTGTGTGTGTGTTCACCTTCCCCAGGTGCAGGTTTCTGCTCCTCACTCTCCGGTCCATCACTCTCTCCCTGCACAACCTTCTTATACAAGCTGATGACTCTTGCCAGGTCATCATTGGCCTGCAGTATGTCACCTACAACACAAACGAGCAACAATATCACCTCCGCACACCACGTAACCCATCTGTTCTATAACAGGATGCCTCCACATTCCCACCTGATCTATACTGCTGTCTTCAACCTCTCTTTAGCCTTAGTTTTTTTGCCTTGAAGACCAATATATGTAAATGACCTTTATTGTGATTGGCTGCACTTTACTGCACCACATTCAAAAAGCTGTCTAGGTCGAGACACTCCTTACAGCTTCAGCATCAGCGTGTAGCCTAACTGTGTAGGCATAATAAGTAGATATATGGAAATAGGCTGTTTTGCGTCATATCACAAAAACAGTGCGTGCCATTTTTGCAGTTTAGTTTTCAGGGCCTGATGAGCGAGTGAGGGAGGTTTGGACTTGAACAGTTCATACTACATTACACTGTGATTTCAAAAAAGTGAGGAAAGTCTGGCTTGTATTTAATACAGGCCCTTTAAGTGATATAATATCTAACTCCACACTGCTTACATTATTACTGTATGCAAATATTCCTAATACAGAAAGTGATTACAAACTTATTCATGAGATTTAGAACCACTTTATCGTCCGACTGATTAAAGGTGTAGATTCACTATTGTAAAAAGGTTTTAACTGCTGTGATCTGAACATGTTTACTTCAGATGATGAAGTGTTTCTGGTATTCTGGTATTGGTGCTGGATATGAATGCTCACTGTAAGTGATCTTACCTAAACTAGTGTCATTGTCCTCCGTTTCTGTGGCCAGTTTGAAGGCTGTGCGCCTCAGTTTGTCACATCGGTCATACAGCTCCTACACCCAGAAAGAGAGGCACAGTAAGCTGTCATTAGACAAGACACATTAAAGACACACAGGAGAGTCATTAACTACAGTGTAATTAGAGGAGTTCTGAAAAGGAATCTGGTACTTGGGGCGAATGCAGCTAACAGGGGATAGAAGTTTATACCTCAGCTTGTACTATGTATGGATAAGTATGGATAAACCTGGGGCTCCAAGACGAACACCGCGACTGGTTTTAGCAGATTTCATTGCTTGTTAGCTACACCGTTTTACATTAGTTACCAGGCTGCCTCAAAATCTTCAGTTATTTGAACTTAAAATAATAGAGGGCACACACATGACTTCACAGTCGGCGGGAGTCACTGCAGTTACGCGGCCCTGAATGGCAGAAAGACTGGCAGCGTTAACGTTTGGTGTGAATGCTACAAAAACACAACATCCGAAAGTGAAAGTGCTGTTGCGACTGACTGTACAAATTCAGATTACAGATTCAGCAAGAATTTGGAGCTGTCGTTTTACAGCGATCAGGCGAGACTGAAGTCAGCTTCCTGCTCACCAGCTTCTTGTTCCGATTTTTCAGTTACACCCCAAATGGTGCAGCATTTACTACTTGGTCCATAGGACAGAATGTAACTGCTACCCTATTTAAGGTGGAAGGGGAAAATTGAAAAAGCTTCATGTGGATCACTGCAATTTGCAGAAACAACTGGAATCCAGTCACTGGATTACAGTTGCAGTTTTGTGTCAGGTTTGCTGGATTTTGGGGTTATGTACTACACTGACCACTCATCAATTAAATATTCAGCATCTTTCATTTTTATTTACATGCTGTGTAACTATAACATTTGTGTCAGCGGTCATTAAGAACGATGACGAGCCTTGTAATACAGAAACACTCCCAGTTTTCCTCACAAGGGGGAATTCCACAAACTAAGTCCAGGCAGTTAGCCAGATAACTTTGTAGATTAAGGATCATGATGAAGACAAGAATGTGTATGTAATATGTGTTTACTGTCAAATCCAACTGCCTTTAATTTAACCGGATAATCACTTTTGCCGTTCAGTCTGACTTCAATCAATCAATATTTATTTGTATAGAGCTTTTTACATCTAACCTGGTCTCAAAGCAGCTTCACAGAAAAGCAGTTTATATAAAGGAAAAGAAAAACACGGAGTCCATGTACAGACGTAGGAAAGGGAATCTGGGTCCAAGCCCCCTGTGAGCAACAGTGGCGAGGAAAAACTCCCTTGAGTAAGGATGAAACCCCGAGAGGAACCAGGCTCGAGGGGGGAACCCATCCTCCTCAGGTCGATCCCGGGTGAGGAGAGAAAGACTTGTGGGTTCGCATTCCAGCAGGACAGTAACATCAACGCACACCCTCTAAAAAGCTGACGGGCCATAAAGCTCGTTCTCTTAACTTACTATTTGGAGTTAAATCAACTTAAATTTTAAGGCAGCCTGGTAATGAACTCTTTTTAACTTAGAGCTGATTTTCTAACAATGCGGTGGATTTCAGGTTGTGTAAATACGTTTCAAAATATCACTTCAAACCAACCACATCTGACCACTTCCATACGCTGCAGGACACGTCACGCTAATGTTCTCACCTTGATGAGCTCACGGTCGGCATCTGATGACCTGTCTCGGTCATAATGACTCAGCATTTCCCCCAACAGCTTCACATTGTTGTTAACTTCCTCTAGCATGTTTAGGCGCTTGGTCAGTTTCTGAACCCGGGCATCATCCTGTAAAAGGAAAACAGCCAATCACAGCCCTGGGCCCCCAGCCAGTCACTCTCAACGACTTATCAACAGCATGATGTAGCAGCAGTGAATGCACTCAGTAGATCACCAAGAGACATGTAATTAACTGCATATACAGTAAGTCACAAAAGTGAGTAAATATTGTGTTATATGTTTTCATGGGACAACACTGAAGATATGACACTTTGATACAATGTAAAGTAGTCAGTGTACAGCTTGTATAACAGTGTAAATTTGCTGTGCCCTCAAAATAACTCACAGCCATTAATGTCTAAACCGCTGGCAACGAAAGTGAGTGTCAATATTTTGTGTGGCCACCATTATTTTCCAGAACTGCCTTAACTCCCTTGGGCATGGAGTTCACTAGAGCTTCTCAGGTTGCCACTGGAATCCTCTTCCACTCCTCCATGACGACATCATGGAGCTGGTGGATGTTAGAGACCTTGCGCTCCTCCACCTTCTGTTTGAGGATCCCCCACAGACGCTCAATAGGGTTTAGGTCTGGAGACATGCTTGGCCAGTCCAGCACCTTTACCCTCAGTTTCTTTATCAAGGCAGTGGTGGTCTTGGAGGTGTGTTTGGGGTCGTTATCATGGTCTGACAAGTCTGACAGGCTGACCCCCCACCCCTTTAACCTCTGCAGCAAAGCTGGCAGCACTCCTACGTCTATTTTCAAAAGACAACCTCTGGATATGATGCTGAGTACGTGCACTCAACTTCTTTGGTGGACCATGGCGAGGCCTGTTCTGAGTGGAACCTGTCCTGTTAAACCGCTGTATGGTCTTGGCCACCGTGCTGCAGCTCAGTTTCAGGGTGTTGGCAATCTTCTTATAGCCGAGGCCATCTTTATGTAGAGCAACACTTCTTTTTGTTCAGATCCTCAGAGAGTTCTTTGCCATGAGGTGCCATGTTGAACTTCCAGTGACCAGTATGAGAGAGTGTGAGAGCGATAACACACCTGCTCCCCATTCACACCTGAGACCTTGTGACACTAACGAGTCACATGACACCGGGGAGGGGAAATGGCTATTGGGCACAATTTGGCCATTTTCACTTAGGGGTGTGCTCACTTTTGTGGCCAGAGGTTTAGACATTAATGGATGTGAGTTATTTTGAGGGCACAGCAAATTTACACTGTTACACAAGCTGTACACTGACTACATTGTATCTAAGTGTCACATCTTCAGTGTTGTCCCATGAAAAGACAGAATACAATATTTACAAACATGTGAGGGGTGTACTCACTTTTGTGAGACACTGTATAAAACCTGTTTATAGCCTGAATTCAGATGTTTCCCACTTTATTTGGGGGGTCCATATTCATATCTGTAGATGTAAACCTGAGAGGTTACTGAACACGTAATGTTAATAATCCAGACCATCTCAACATCCTCAACAAGATGTGCTATAGACATGCTGCTGACACCACTCTGTAACTGGAGCTTAACTGGATTAGGTTTCAATTCTGATTAGGGTTAGAGTTATGATTAGGTTTTGGGTTGAGGTTAAGGTTAGGATTAGGGTCAGGGTGAGGTTTAGGACCAGGTTTTGGGCTGAGGTTAATCTAAGGCTACATATATGAATGGGTTAACTGTCCTTTACTACATCTTTTAATAAATAATTGTTCCAAAACAGTGCTTCTCTGGTGTTTGTGTGTTCTTACCTCCTTCACCATGTTCTTGATGAGTCTGTTAGCCTCCTGCAAATCCTCAGGGTTCTTGCTCCTCAGAAGCTCCGCCAACAGCTACTCGTACAAAGCAAATTATGTTTCAGTCACTGAGATGCAAACAAAGTCTGTCAAAATGGTCTGATGTGAAGTGTTTCGCTGTAGAGAAAAATTACAGACTCAAAGTTCTTCACAGTGGTGTTGATGGGAACCAGGGGTTATGGAGCCTACAGTGCATATCGTCGCTGTCCAATGAAAAACATGTATCTGAGCTGCTGTTTACACTACGTGTGAATTTTATGATGAATGGACCAACAGAAATGGCCCAAAAATCGCTTGGAAAATGTCTGGTTCCATTGACTTACATTAGAATTAAATTGGGTTTTGGCCTCTCTCGTAAAGTTGCTATTTTGGAGATACTTATACGACATATAGCCACTTTTTGTACTATCCAAAATCACCAGTCAACCTACATGTGCCTTGTAAATGTTTCCTATGTCATGTTAACGATGGAGATCGTTTCTGTTCTGAGATTTGTTTCTTTGAGGCCTGGTTTGCTTTACAATGCGCTGCATGTACCTCATCACCATTGAAACATTTTAAAAAGATTTTGAGCCAAAACCTTATTATTCAAAACTATTGGAAAATAATATCTCAATGCCAGGAGCATCTGGAGTCATATTTACAGCTACTTCATGTAATAGCTTTCTGTGGGTGAGCTTTTCGAGGCGTTAAACTCTTCACACATTGGGTTCCATTTACCACAACTGTGAAGAATTCAGTTGTGGTAGAAGTTGCAGAGCATTCAACCTCAAACGAGTCAGAACAACTCTGTTTACATCTCAACCTTAAACTTTGACAAATGGAATTTTGTATTATTACTACTACAGTTATTACCAGTGTGGAATGCAAACTAGAATCAATTAAAATCATTTAAAATTAAAAGGCTATTTTTAAATGTGTTTGGGCAGCCCTAGCATCAGAAAATCAAATTGTGTAATCTTAGGTCACACTCCTGTGTAAACGGTCATAGGACTGCATTCATTGTTTTTAAACTGATACTGAAATATACCAAAAATAATCAAACCATGGAAAACTGAGGTTTGGTGCTGCATATGGGTATTAGAATTTTATAGCCATACACTCTGTATAATTTTCCAATGTATAATAATGTATTATAATAATTTGTTAATTAACAGTATTTTCAGACTCTCCACAAACATTCTGCACTGAGTTCAGAGAAACCAAAAACCTCACCTTGCCCATGTCCTCGTTGTCAAAAACGGGGTTTTTGGGACGTGTAGGTGGAGACGGGATCAGAGTTTTGTCTGCTGTCAGCTCAGGGTCTGATGAAATAAGTCCTGCAGGGAGAGTTAAGAATCATTACCATGACACCTGTGTAAAGTCTTACTAACCTGCACAAAGCCTACAGCTGACTACTGCATCCCGCGCCAGTTACACCAACATAACTAAGCAAGTCCTTCAAAGGCTTGAGTTTGGGCAGCCCTAGCATCCATGTTCAGGTAGCAATATCACCTGGACAAACAATGCTATAGCTAAACCTTACACCTTCCATAACAACGGCCTTCTGTAATGTTATGTTTCTTATTTTCATGATTTGCTCTTTGAAGAAATTCTGCTCTTTAAAAGTCCAGATGTTCTAGACTACGGAAGATTTTATCTCTTACAACTGAAAGAAGTAGCTTTACTGAGTCAAGAAAAACAACATGCTGTAAAAGCCTGTAAAAGCCCGAAATACTCATGTCTGAGTCGAGTTGGGTTTATCAGAACACATCATATGCCTTTCCATATTAACACCACAGGCTCAGCCTCATAAAGAGGATCCGGATCGATGTTTAGGCCTCGTGCAAAATCAGCATTATCCTGATGAAGATATGATGATAACAGTAGATGATTCACTTACTCAGAAGACACATGCTTTAACATTTTTGACTGAGGTCTCTTTGAATACTCTTTCAGCGTTCTAGTAATCATCAGATGCACCCGCTCACGGGATCCGAAGCACAGCCGATGTTGGACGATGTTCTTACGCACACTGCATGCAATTACACGTTCCCACCAGAGAGGTCTCCAAATCCTCCAAATCTTATAATCTGACGCAAAGTAAATTAGTTACCTATCAATTATCACCCAGTGTGGTCCTGTGCTCATAGGGTGTCAATCTGCTTCTCAGACTCTCTTATATTGCTATCTGTACAGCACAACACGATCATACGAGATCACCACGCCCGATAATGCAGCATCTCTGAGAACTGCCGCTGGAGACCACTAGACTGAGCGCTCTAGTTACCTTGCCTCCTCAGTGTTTGGTAGGCGTCACTTATTTTGACCTCGTTAGGAAAGGCTACAGTCCAGCTGTACAGCATTTCAATGATCTTCGTCTTCACGCTCTGTGGGACAGTGTCACCCATGTACTGAAATACCCAGGGACAGAGAGAGAGAGATAAGCAAGGTAAAGCCTTTAGTTAAACCAGTGCACTGCATCAAGTCGAATGTCGTTCATAAGGGTCTTACCTTGGGTGAAACTACTTTGATCAGCTCATTTAAAAACCTGTATTTGGCTACTTCGTTATGAAACCTTCTCCCACAGTTTTTCATGCATGCTTCTAGCACCTGCAAGAAATAAGGAATATCTCTAGCGCTGTCCGCCAACAGAGAGTTTGACATGTTTGTGTACACGTACGAATGCTACATTACCACTCACAGTTAAAGCTTGAATTGCCTCCCATTCCTGAGGTGAATGGATTTTGTGAACAAGCAGTCGGACAGCTATCTGTGGACTTCATACAAACAAGCAAACAACTTGAACAAACAACAGAAATGAAGATTCATATTGTAGTATGTGGATTACACAAATAGTAATGTCACTAACAGACGAAATAATACTCAAAACATTTAACAGACATGTAGACAGATTAAGGTGTACTGTAGATTATAGAGACTCACCCTTCTAGCTCCTTATTGATCTGGTCACAGAACCCAATGATATACTCCCAGTCTTCCTGCCTGTTGGTGGGGTGGGTGGCTTTGTCTGAGGAGGACAGTCGTGTTACAACCAAATTAGGGCTGCACATTTTATGGCTTGGTGATTGTCATCGCAATAGGGCCTGTCCAATGTCTGATTTACAGGAGGCTTTCAAAATGTATCTCCAACCAATTATCCCACCCACTCACTTATTCATTAACCCACTCACTCACTCACTCAGTCAGTCACTTACTCGTTCACTAACCCACCTGCTCACTCATTCATTAATGCCATCGACTCACATATTCACTAATCCACCTACTTACCCTTGTACTCACTTGCTCACTAGCCCACCCACTCACATATTCACTAACCCACCTACTCATTCTTTCACTTGTCTGACCCATTAACCGATCCACTCGCCCTTTTCATTCACTCATTCACTAACCCATCCAGTCACTGTTTCACTCACTCATGCACTAACCCACCCGCTCACTCATTCATTAACCCATCCAGTCACGTATTTACTAACCCTACTACTCACCCTTCCACTCACACACACACTCAGTCATTCATTTATTAACATAGTCACCTCATTCACTCACTCACTCTCATTTATTAAAGAATTCACACACAAATATCTTAATTAATTCATGTGCTTATAAATACACTCATCATTGATTCATTCGCTCACTTCCTAACTCATTCATTCATTCATCTCCTCATTTTACTACTCACCTACAATCACATTCACTCACTCACTCACCCACCCACTCTCCCACCCACTCACTCACTCAGTCATTAATTAATGCGTTCATTCATCTACTCACTCACTCACCCACCTACCCACCCACTCACTCACTCATTAATTCATTCATTAATGCGTTCATTCATCTACTCACTCACTCATTATACTCATTAAGCACAAGCCCTAATATTGCCATCTCGGATCAGCACCAGCAGATTGGACATGAATCAGTCAAACCCTCCCACACCCTTTCAGAGCACTCAGACTGAGAAACAGAGCAACATCAGCACCAACACCACACCAAGAAGCCCAAAGACAAAACAACCCAATAAAGATAAACAGAACCTGAAAAATCAGAGAAAAGAACAAAGACAGAACCGCCCTGTTTCTTTTCTGCCCTTCAGGCTCAGAGACACCAGAGATACTGAAACTGATTACCGTTCAGTCATCAGGCTTCCAGCCCTCCCCCATAAACAAGGCGCTGTGTTAGCTCAGCAGCGCTGCTGACACCCGGCTGCCTTCAACCATTCTGCGTTAATACGACACAGAATTCATGAAGAGTTCGTTCTCAACGCAAATAAACAAACATGAGCGCTTAGTATTCACTTACTGAGCCATGATTCCAGCGACTCCCCTTCCTGGTACGCCATGCTGCACCATCGCGAGATAAAGGATTTAAAACGAGAATTCAGGCGGCGCTAGAAATTATCTTTCCCACCCGTATTCCGACAAACCCCGCCCCGCTGTGCTGAGATTGGCCAGCACTCAAATATCGTTAAATTAGCAGATTATTGTGAATTATCTTATTTCTTCTTCTTCTTCTTCTTATTCGTCTTCTTCTTTTTATTATTATTATTATTATTATTATTATTATAAATCTCAGGAGGCCATGTCATAAATTGCATACAAATTGAGCATCCTTTAGTGTCCAAATATTTAGACACACAACAATCTGTGTTATTAATGTTACTATTATTAATAATGACACTATCACTATTGCTATCATTACTACTATTACTACTAATAATTTAAAAAATCCATTTAACTATTATTACTAATATTACTACTAATACTAATAAAAAATCTTATTTATTATAACATTATCAGTTTTGCTATTATTACAGCTACTATTGCTACTAATACTCATAACAGCATTAACAGTGTTGCTATTATTTCTGCTACTATTACTACATTATCAGTATTAATATTATTACTACTAATAATAATAATACCATTATCTGTCTTGCTATCACTATTTATACAGCTACTACGACTTCTGCTATGACTACTATTAGTAGTGCTGCTAGTACTACTACTGCTTCTGTTGGTACTACTACTACCATTTTAGTACTGCTATTACTACTGCCATTATTACTATTAATATGAGTACTATTACTGCCACCATAACTATATTTACAACTATCACCACCTCTACTCCAGCTGCTACTATTATTACTACTAATGCTGTTACTACTACTACTGCTGCTGCTATTACTACAGCTACTATTTAATTACTGGATATAATGGTATTCTAATGCTACTGTTAATAATAATTGTAATAAAAGGTAATAATAACAATAATATACACTGCCCCTTTTAACACTGCGGGGTGTAATTACTCATATCAGTCTACAGGGGTCAGTAAATGCCTAGTGAATTTTCCATCAGTCTCAGATAGTAGGTCTTGCAACTGTGCAAAACTCACATCAAGGCTGTCAACACACTATCACTAACATCAGTGTTACTTGAATCATCTTATATAGTCTGAGGAGAAAGAGAAAGCTCAGCATTCACTAGGTACCTCGGGGTGGGTGCTAGTGCAAATCAGATCTAAAGTCAGGTATTTCAAGAAGTAACGAAGGTGAGAACAGCAGGTCTGGAGATCATCGCTCTCTGAGCAACTGCTTCATTTCAAAGAGAGCATAATTATTCCTGTTTCTGTTGGATTTATTGCAGTGCATTAAAATGCTGAATTAAAACTAGCGCTCCAGCTAATCAACTAAACAGTTCCACCTTATCAAACACCAGAAGAAACTAATACTTCAATCAGTATAGTGTGTTGTGAAAATGTCTTCAGGTATCATGATATTATGATATCTTCATGTGATGCTCTGGAGAGGCTGCACCTGATTCCACACTCACCATGCCTAATGCAAAGCATCAGCTAGAGGGGTATAATCCCTCCAGCATTGTGCTAAGGAGCAGCAGAACTATGTTTTCTGAAGTGACAGATTCAGTACCTTTGGAATGAGTTACTAATTATTCAGCACCATTACCAGACCTCACTAATGCTTTTGTGGCTGAATGCAATCTAGTTCTGCAATCCAGCAACGTTCCAAGCTCTAGTGTAAAGCCTTCTCCAAAGAGCCGAGGCTGTTGCTCCTGCTGCTGCACAAGGGGGACAGACTTCCTATATATAACCTGCATTTCAGAGGAAACACTGAATGAGCAGGTGGTTGTCTGCTTTTCAGATGTGACATCATCATGACATCATTACAATTTCACTCACATTAAAACCCCTCATTCATAGCATCTTACTAGGTGAATGCACATTGTCCAATCAGAAAGTCTCTCCTCTGGAGTCATGGGGACCAGTCACATGATGCCTTCACACTTCCATTCCTGCTTTTTTTAGGATTCAGCTGTGGATATTTCATGTTTTGCTTTAAAGACGAGAAATGCACTACAGTTACCCCTGGGCTCCATTTGAGTTTACTCACGCACACCATGACAGACACACCATTTTACTGGGTGCAGTGTTGAGGTGCTGGTTTTGATGCTGGCAAGTCTTCAATGTTGCATTACCCGTTTGTAATAGGCGTCTAACCTACATTCGCTGTCAAGAGAAATCCCCTAACCTCCAAAGCAACTTTTCAGGACAGGATAAAAACCTCTGTCTAATTATCACACTACTACGAGACTATAGAGCATGTCTTATTAGCAGCCAGGCCTGGAAAAATACCCCAGGGTATAAAGCAGGCAGGCGGCTTTCAGCTAATGTAAAGCAAGAAAAGAGGCAGTAATCAAATCTGTCAAAAACGGAGACAGAAGGCTTTCTCACGACGGCTGTGATTTACACACACAGACCATTTTGTGAACGGTGCGTGTATTGTGAAGCCGGTGGCACGTTGTGTGTAGTGTGTAGTTATGCTCACTAATGGACTCAAATGAAAGGCTTGCGTCAAAAGGTCACATGGTCACATTTCGTGTGTGCATGTGGATAGGTGAATGTTGAGCTCTGTGTGTGGACCAAATTCCACCAAGATGATGGAGACATGAACATGTAGTGGGTATAGGGGCATATGTCTGCTCTCCATGATGAAAAACGTGGGCTTCTTTCCAAAACACTGCAGCTTTTATTGGCCTTTCAGCTTATTTTACCATGTTTCGTGGATAGGCTTCAAAGTTTTATTAGAAGAGGGCACAGACAAAAGCGGAGTCAAACCAGGCAGGAAGTCAGGAACCGGTAAACAATACAAATGAAGGACAAAACCAGAGACGAAGTCAAAAAACAGAGCAAGAGATTCGAAAACCAAAAACAGCGAAGGGGATAATAAGGCTCGGTAAGTACTGCAAAACAGAAGCGTTACTTCGCGAGGAGTTAATAAACATAACAGCTTATAAAGGGCTAGCACCAGGTGAAAACAATCAGTACTCCGGCAAGGCTGCTCTGCGATTGACTGCCGGCAGTAAGCGAGAGGTCACGTGGTAATCCGAGGGGTTCTGGGAAATGGAGTTCACCGGCGGTATAGCCCGTGCAGGGTTTGACGGGCGCGTGACATTTTACTTGTTTCACAATTGGACAACAGCTGCTACGTGAGCTTCTTCCAGTCATTCCAATACGTTTTTCATGTAGCTGAATTAAATAAATAAATAAAACCACAATTTCAACCGTTTAACTAACAGATAAAGTGACTCAGTATAACTCTTCACTTTCATTTCTTTAAATGTTGGTGTTTTGTGGGTAAACCTGCAGGCAACCTTTTACAGAATGAAGGGTCAGTTTTGTCCCACTCAACACTGATGGGTTCAAACATTTCAAACACTGCCAAGCCAGTGAGACCAAATATTCTCTATACGGATGAAATCTGGACTCAAAACCCCAAACCCTGGACAGTAAAAGCCCCTATACTTCAGGCTTGGGAACATTCTTCTGTGTCTATTGTTACTGACTCGAAGCATCTATATCATTTATACCACTGGCACTATGGGCACATTGTTCCAACACTGAAGACTCCAGGTTGATGATTTTTAGTAACTGCTCAAGATTGTATTCAATAGAACATAATGGTACTGAGGGTTGGTCCCTCTGTCTTTGCTAACACTTGTAGCTGAAACCAACAGCAATTCTGAAAATTATTTACTTTTTCAGATGAAGATAAAACACCCAACACTATTACAGTTACTAATCCGTAGTACTTTGTAAAGTGCATGCTCTGGTGACTGTAACAATATGAGGATTTCTGTTATCCTCCACAAAATGAGTTCTAGTGTTTTCATATTCAGCAGCTGGGAATCAAGGTGGCTAATTTGCCATATAAGACACTTCAGACTTTCATAGTACAATAGCTTTTGTAATATAGTTACGCATGACGTTAGCAAGTTATTATATCGCAGTTATTATGAGGGCTCCAGGTAGCAGATAGTAAATGAGCTAGAACCAGAACTATAAGTCCCACTGTTTCCTATTTGGGTCGGTTCTGATTATAGAATATACAGTGGAAAACATCACTAGACATGATCATCCAGCAGACTGTCAGTTTTCTGTTTGTCTCTTATCTGGTTATCTTCTACAAATATTTTAACGATATAACGTGTGGAACACGTTTGTCTTAATGTCTTTAATGTGTGTAAACGTGTAAAGAATTTGGATGCAGCTGTTTGCCTGTTTAATGATCAGAGACATATTCAGTTTCTTCCGGTTAAAGACTGCACAAGACCAGTGTAGCTAACAATCAGTGGATGGTGTTCTCACTCCAGCTGAATATTTTCCACACCCAGAGAGGTATGACATATGATGGACACTCATATACTGGAATGCATGTGCATGTATACAGGTTGCATTAATTTGTGTTTTGTGTTGTGTGGATGGCGACTGCTCGTATGCCGTTGCATGTTCAGGGCGCATGGAAACAGTTTTAGTAGATGAGTAGTCAAAAAGACTGGCACCGGGTTTGATTAGTATGTATGCTCTGCTGTGGAGGCTCCTCCAGGCTACCATCTGCCCTCCATCAACATCCCAATCAACTCCAGAGTGAGAATAACCACATACTCCACAAGGCCTTTCCCAGGGCGCCTGCCCTGCTCAACAGAACCTGTTACTGATTCACATTCCAGATTTAAATCGTAATCCTGATTAGTCATGGATCATTTGGAGTCTAATTCTGATTTTAGTTCTGATTTGGATTCTGATTTTGATTTGGATTTGAGACCTGCTTTGGAATCCAACTCTCTAAAAATCTAATTTTAGAGTCAGAATCAAAAGCATTTAGTTATAATTGGACCTCAGGTATGATTTGTATTCTTGGGTCAGTAAATTGAATTCTCGTTCTGATTTAGACTACAATTCTGATTGGGATTGTGGGCTTGTTTTTTTTTTTTTGCATTACTATGTTTAATTTCAATTTAGATTTGGATTCTGTTCTTGATTCCGATTTAATTCTAATTCTAGTTTTGGTTTGGGTTTTATTCTGATTGTTTGTGAAAGTGTGCTTTGACTCTATGTTGATGTAATTTAATCCACATTGTACAAAAAGACTCCTGAGTGAGGCTGAGGTGAGTGCGGCTGCTTGTTTTAACAGTGTCAGGGCCTTGAGGCTATTGTGTAACTTCCCCTGGCTGTTTACCTTCGGCTGAGACACTGAGATCAGTCCTGGGGAGTAAGTAACTTCTGAATCCTTCCATTAGCTTCCCTGCTGAGACATTGTGCCGTGATTCCCTTATCTTTGCCATCTCGTGATGACTCTCAGGCCAATCAGTGCTTTACATACACATGGTATAGAGCAGCAAAGTGTGGGATTCTAGCAGGGCTGTGTTATGCAACGTAATGCTGAGAAGCAATGAATCTGCAGTTGCCTGATAAAAGGGGGCAGAGTTTAAGAGGGGGGCGGGGGAGTGGTGGACAAACTGTGTGTTTTCACGGGGGCAAGAGATGGTAGGCTTAACAATATAGAATAGAAAAGGAGGTGGGCAAATGATATAGGGGAGGTAATGAATGAGTGAGTGAGTGAGCGAGAGGAAGAGAGAGAGAGAGAGAGAGTATAAAGGAAGGAAGTGAAGTGGGAGGGCATTATTCATTCAGCACATGCTGATTGCTTGGATTTGGACACTCAGGACGTGAGCGAGAGAGAGGAAGAAAGAGAGAGTTCTGCAGGGTTCTGCCGAGTTTTAGGAGAGTGTGTGTCTGAGCGTATACCATGGAGGGAAAAGCACCAGAGACGCTTACAGATGGTGAAAGAGCTATCATCCAAAACACCTGGAGTAAGGTGTACGAGAACAAAGAAGCTGCAGGAGTCGCAATACTTATGAGGTACTACTCTCTCTCTCTCTCTCTCTCTCTCTCTCTCTCTCTCTCTCTTTCTCTCCCCCTTTCTCTCTCTCTCTCTCTCAGGTTTAGATTGAAGTGATGTATTTATTAGAACAGTGCCTCTTTGCCTTGCCTCTGCACCTTGCATGTTTGCATTACTGATTTGTATTCTAACTTAGATTCACATTTCTAATTCTGTTTAGAATTTCAATTCATGTCCAGATTCCAGTCCTAATTTGGATTCTTATTCTCCCTTTAGTATAATTCTTACTAGATTGATAATTCCAGTTCCAATTTGGAATTTAATGCTGATTTAAATTCTCACTGCAATACACACTCTAATTCTGATAGATGATCACAGATGCCCAGCAGTGGCAGGAGTAGGGGGGAGCAGGGTACAGCTTAACACGTGCTGGGAGTTTCTCAATAATTAAAAACATTGTGATTTATGTATATATACACATACACTGCACATTTCTGCTACAAGTGAACAAGAGAGCAACTACTGCTTGTGAACAGCTGAAAGAGATGAGTATAAATGTTTTGGCTAGAATTTCGAAATGATACAAACGTAATGAACTCAAGACAGCTCTATGTCACTGGAACCAGATGATCTCTCAAACCTAAACACACAAGTAAATGCAAAATATATGAAATAAATGAGACGGGAAATTATTATTATTATTATTATTATTATTATTATTATAATACCACAAAGTAGAACAACAAATATCACCATGGTAACCCGGGCTGAAACCTGGAACACAGGCTCTACTACTGAAAAATACATAGAAACAACTCAGACTCAAAATCTTTGCTTCATTTACTGATTAATCTGGAACACAGTTGACCTAAATTCCTCCTGACTGCTGTGAGACCACAAGATGCAAAACTAATTTGTGGAGCTGTATCTCTGGGAGGGTCTGTGGAAGGATGTGGTGCCCTGATGGTACATACTATCAGTACACAAAGTGCAGAGAGATGCTAGAATAAGTGAAAATCCTGGAAGAGACATCACCTAAGAAAGTAAGGGCTGATGTGAAAATGGAATATACTGAAATACGGTGTGAAATCTGAATCTAAAACATACATTTCATTTTATTTTTTTATTCATGTTGTAATGTATTTTCCGCTTTTTCCATTTCTACATGATTAAATAACATGTACATTAGTATACAGTGCTGTGCAAAACAACAGAAACCACAATTTCATTAAAAAAATTAATCAATTTCATTAAAAAGTTATTTATTTTTCAGCAGTTGGAAAACATAGCACAGAACACACAGTCTATTTAACAGAAATTATCCACTGGATATCGAAATGTTTGGTATTAAGTGTGTCCACTCTTTGCCCTCATCTTTTCAGCAGATTTCTTTTCAGTTTTTCAATGAAAAAATATCAGCAGGGACATTTTTTCCACACCTACAAAGTTCAGTCATAGAAGTTGGTTGCCTTTTCTGATTCATTAGTTTATAACACCAATGTGCAAAATACCCTTTGGCATTTGGGGGCCCCATGCTGGTTTGCTAATCCAGCATTAGCTAACTGCTCAGGCACCATAGCGGCACTGATGCTTAATGCCAACCAAAGGTTTGGTCTAACAATTCTTCTTTTGCAAATGCTGTTCCACACATTAGCTCGTACACCATCTCCTCTTTAGTCTTCGGCTTGTGAAATGAGTTACAGTACACTCTTTCCACCGAAGTGTTGGGAAATTGGGTTTTCAGGGACCACCCAGAACTGTGATTTTAAGACTTTCAGAGGTCCCGGAAAACCCCAGGGCCCTCAGTATTTCACACCTTGCTTACACCTTTTCACACCTTTCGGCACCACGTGCACACACATACACACTCTGCAGGAATGTGTGAATATGAATTATTAATGAATGAATAAGAATGAAGAATTGAATGCAGACTTGACTGGCTGATTGACTGAAAAACTGAATGAAAAAAATGAATGAATCTGGGAATGTGCAAACAGATGGACAGACGAATGGATGGATGAATGGATGGATGGATGGGATGAATGACTGACAAACTGCCTGAAAGAATGGAGGGATGGACATATAGATGTAGCTAAATACAGTCATGTGCAAGAGTTTGGAGGCCACTGGTCAAATTACATGGTTTGCTCATACTAAGTACACAGGCATCCACATTTTTGCATACGACTGTTTGCACGTATGGATGGATAAATGTATGGAAGGATGGATGCATGTAGGAATGCAGAAATGACTGACGGAGTTAAAGGGCTGTTCCTGCCTTAACTGAACTTTAATAGAACTAAAATTAATTTGCCATCGTACATTGCATTCTGTATTATAGCAATACATCTCTCAGCCTCAATCGTTTGAGAGAATTTGTAGTTTCCTACTTTTGTCCATCACTACAATACCCAGCATGCATCACGCTGGTTACATATTTCATTTAGTGTACCAGACTGACCCTCTTTGAAAGATCAATAGATGTACGGATCTGAATTTTCAGAAGAAACAACAGTGTCAGCCTGTTCTTCAGTTTATTCAGAGCTGAGGGATTTGCAACCAGCCACAGTCTCCACGCACACACACACACACACACACACACACACACACACGCAGACACACAGACACACACACACAGACACACACACACGCATATACACACACACACACACACACACACACACACATACATACACACAGACACACACGCACACACAAACACACACAAACACAAACACACACACACACACACACATACACATGCACACACATACACACACACGTGCTTACACACACACACACACCCACACACACGCACATACACACGCACACACATACACACCCACACACACACTCCTCATCAGCCTTTTTAACCTCTACTGGCTGTGCCCTCTGTCTCCTATTTCTTGTTTTTCTCTCTGCCCTCTATCCATCCTTCGAAACCATGATCAGAGCTGCTCGTTCACTCGTCAGCATGATGATGGAATTTGAGGCAGAATTGCACCTATATTTTACATTTACATTTATGGCATTTAGCAGACTTACAACCGTGCTTAGTGTTCCATTGGATAATGTTTCCTAGCTGGTACAGGAAGGTTAGAGTCTAAAACTTGCCTGGAGCTCAGACACTCAGGGCCTGTGCTGATACCTAGAGAGAAGAATACAAAGACATATATGAAGCATAAGTGCACTACCTAGCAACCCCAACCTCATACAGCACCTTTAATACACTTCGGTCACTTATAGTGCTTTCCCAATGAGAAAATACAGTCCAAAGATAATTCCAATGGAAATGTAAACAGATGTAGGTGAATAGAAAGAAACATGATTAAACAATACATCGGAAGCAGATATGACAATGGAGTGACATAAGGAGTTAAAAGAATTTTTTAAAAATTGAAACTAAAAAAAGAAAAGGCACCCTTAACAACCACACAAGACCTGGCAGACCACCAAACCTTTCATCACCTATCATCATAGCTCCACTCTCGCTTCACATCGAATGAAAATCCACAGTTGTTCTTTCCATCCTTCCACTATGAGAAAACAGCACAATGCTATGGGTCTCTATCACCAAACGAGACGAGTAGACAAAAAAGGAAAAACGTGTCAATCAAACAAATGACCTGCTGTTATCCTCAGAGCAAGGGACCGGTCACCTCATAGTCCAGACAGCAACATCATTGACTCTGTTTGGGATTACTTGCAACCAACTTCTCAGACTGAACTTTAGAGGTGTGGAAAAATATCCCTGCAGAGTCTTTGAAAAACATTGAAATCATGTTTAGTTGTTTGAGGCTTTTGTGTAATATTCTGTTAAATATGTTTCCTGTTTTTCCCTGATGGTGAAAAGATGAATAACTCTTTCCTGATAGCCATTTTGGCTGGAAATGAGATGAAAAGATGGTCTTTGACTTTGGCACAGTACTATACACAGTACTTCAGTAGTTTCAATATTTGTTGACCAGCGGTGCTGAATAACCCTGATGGAATCCGCCGGAGAGATAAACCTCTCCTTCGCATTTCTGAAAGTTTTCTTGGAAAGCCAGGGAGAGTTATGCACCTGGTCTGGACTTTCTGGATCACGCAATTAAGACATCCCAGAGTGAGTTTCCCTGCTGAGATAAAGAGAGAATGGGTATGTCTGAGTGTCTGTTTGCACTCGTGCTCCTGTGTGCTTCAGGCAAACGTAGATGACATTCTTGATCATGCGTCCATTCATCACACAGTGGATGACAAGAAGTCCTGTCATTTATTAACCGTGCCGTACGGAGGGAGTTGGCGTGTGTAAGTTGAAAACAGGAGGCCACCCTTCTGTGAGAGTGAGTGTTTCAGCAGGAGTGTGAAAGGGCATGACCACTGAGGAGTCCTGATGGTCAACATCTTTGTTTGTACAGCAGCAGAAAAAGAATTTTGAGCACTTCATTTTCGTCTTAAGTAGGTCATCCAGCCTCCCCGGTTCTCCCTCTCATTGCAGGGTTCCATTCAAGGGTTACTTAATTGCACCGTCCCGATTATGTTGCTCCAGCAGACCTCATTTGAAGCATGCAAATGCTTCAAATTGATTTAAAGGGGAAGTCCACCAGTTTTTCTAAATTTCTGCAGAATTCAGTTGTAGAGATGTAAACCTATTCAGAGTGGTTGAGGACTGGATCACTCTAGAGAATAAAACTCACTTACTCAACACAAATATAGTCATATTATGACCACTGAATATATGCATTTCTTCTTCGTTCTCGTTCACATGTGTATGCATATTTTAAAAAATGTGTCCATCATTTTCATCATTTTCCAAAATATCTCACTCTAATAAAATGCAAACTCAAAAATGCTCAGATGAGCATACCATCCCAGCAAAGGGTGATAATGCCATGGATGTTAAATGGCCTTAATAAGAACATTGCAACAATTTACATTGTGGAAAATATATTCAATATTTTAGACCGATTGAAAAACCCAAATTCTGCTAGAAAATTAAAGCTTAAAAGAGAAAGAAAGTGTGTTGCTTGCTGGTATGTCCTGATCAGACAGAAAATCTGAGTTTTTCTAGCTTTTGACTTTGGTTAATGATCATTAGGTTACCTATATTCAGAGTCTTTGAGACTTTTAAAATTTCTGACACCTCAGTGATACATTCTGATCACCGCTGTACCACAGTTTAAAGTTGCTATCTGCTATAAGATTTTATTTGTGTAACATTCCAAAAGTAACTACAATTATCAGCAGAATGTGAAGAAATAACAGTTTGGACAGTATATCCAAGATGTCTATTCACTGTGTTGAAAAGATATCTACTGAAGTTAGCGTGCTAACCAGCTAGCCCCGGCCCATCCTGCCTCTTTGTACTGCTAGATGTGATAGTGAGTCACTGTAGCATTGAATCTGCCATCAGTCAAACAGGAGAGGATACATATGGACTGTTTTCACATGTGGTGCTCACAATAGTAAACCTGGAAACGACATGTTTTCTTTAGTCCTGCACGTACCATTACATGTAACGATTAAACACTCAGCTCCGCTGCTGTGAGTCAGTTTCTATAGAATGTAGATTTTCCTATCAAACCACTCTACGAGGCTTTGTTTATGACTTTATGAGGGATGCAAGCTCTATGCAAGCACTAATCTGTGGATGAAATGCATGAATGAAGAAATGAATGAATGAAGTTCATGAAGGTGTTTCTAGAGAGCTGTGAGAGCTGCTGGATTACTTCATGAGGAATTCTCCATCTCCCTCTGACATACATAGCCAACCATTTGCGATGCAGTGTAGACATCAGTGTATCATTTTACCGGTGAATCCTATCCGCAGTGTTTCTTCATCGTGTTGTAACAGGTCTGACGGGGACTTAAACATCCAGAGCACACACCCCTTCCTTGCGTTTTTGCCAAGACCAAGCTCTCTTCTCCCGTGCAAAACCTATAGGGTTTTCTATAGACATGGATTAAACCTAGTCATGGAAAGAATTGTAATGTCAGCAGTGATTCACCATTGAAAACACTTTTCAGCCCAGGCTTTGGATTAATTTCAATCTGGGAAACTGCTTTATAGAATTTACACACTGATCAGCTCATTCATTAGTCTCTGGTGGGTTAATTCAGGCGACTGTGAACCCCGAGGAACTCTAAAACAGGGGCCAAACAGGCTTGGAGAGCAACAGTTTGTAGTGTCCTGGCTCCTTCCCAAACCAGTCCCAGCTGTCTGTTATCAGGGAAGGAGTCTGAGACCTAGCAGCAGCACCACCTGCAACTGCTACTCTCTGCTAATCTCTGCCATTACAAAATCCTGCATAATGACTACTGGATCCCCAAACTCTATTAAATAAAGTAGGCCTTATACATACTGTATTAGAATACACTGTAGAGTCACTTGCGACTTTTTGCTAGTACCCCGATGGGATTCTAGTAGTAAGGTGCAAAAATCACATAGACAATTTTTGGCTATTCTAGATTAAATATAATTATTTGAAGCTTGTAAATGACACTACATGCTTTACTTGGATCTTGTTACATATTGACATGTGTTTTCTTCCTTGTATTTCATTGTGACATCTGTTTCTTCTTTATGTTGCAGTTTCACAGTGGCCTTTTTTTCCCACAGTGACCCTAACATCTGACACATGGGTCAGGCCTCACAGTCAGAATGTATTTCTATCTAATCTAATTATGTTTTTGGTAAATGTGACTCATTAGGCCTTCATCTCAGCTCCTGAAGTCCCAGCCGATAGGAAAGAAATGGTCCAAAATCTCAGGAATACAGTTCTAGTATTCAGGAGTGTGAAACGTCCACTTTCTAAAGATAACACCTCGAGGGACATAGTAGCAGGATTTTAATTAGACCTTTTTTTACCTTTGCTAAATTAGATTTCTTCCTGGAAGGGCATCTCATAGTATTTCTTTAAGGACAGCATATTTAAAGGATATACTCATGCTCTCTTTATTAGAAACCCCCACCTTAAAGCTCCACTTGGCAGGTTCTATAAAAACATGTGAACATCCAATTGATTCAGAAGTTTTCAGAAGAGTTCATGATTATAAAAGAATAAGCTCATTCAAATTCGTGTTATGTGTTACACAGAACTAGCATTATTATTATATATTATTATTATAGTATCAGAATCAGGTTTATTGGCCAAGTATGTTGACACACACAAGGATTTTGGTTTCAGCAGTTTGTGTCTGTCTAGTACTGACAGTCCACAATATACACAATAAATAGAGACAATCACAATATACAATCTTCACAATATACACAATATACAAGCAATAAACAAACTACAAATAATATACAGTTACACATTATTTACAAACAGTATAAGGCAGTAGTGTTGAGGTAGAGGTAGTAGTGTTGAGGTAGAGGTAGTAGTGTTGAGGTAGTGGTAGTAGTGTTGAGGTAGTGCAACAGTATTAGTGTACATGTATGGGGAAGAGACTGTGGTGTGTAATCTGGCATGTGAGTGAAACCGGTGATAATTATAATTACTATGCTATGGAATATATGCTTTTTTGCCATTAACACATTTAGAAACATTAAAACCTTCATATGGATCATTACACAGAACTCGTTGAAAACTGCAAACCATAAAAAGAAATACAAATAAAAAAAATAAAAATAAAAACTGTTATGCATTATGGGTCATATTTCCTGAACCATGACACATAAGGTTCCCTGATTCCTTGGCTAACTTTACCTAAAATGTAAAGCCTACATTTGCAAAACATTTATATTTGAATTGTGTAAATCCACAATATTTAAGAAAGTGTATGAGAACCGACTGTTACTCTTTTCTAGCTGACTGTATAAGTCTATGAACTCTAATACTGGAGGTAATGATTCTGTGAAGTCAGAAAGTTCTGAAGCCCACTCTGTGTAGAGAAGCCAGTGGAAATAAATCTAGCCTTTATCTCACAAATGAGTTGGACTGGGGAATCCTCAGTGCTCTCATACATAATCAGACTAAACTCAGAAACGCACCCCCCTAAATGCACGCATGCTCTCCCAGTTTCTCAGAAAGAAATAATCTCTCCACACAAACCCACACGTTCCTGTTTTTCTGGTTGTGATTATGAAACAGGATGAAACAGCTGGAACAGATCAAATCAAATCAAAGTTTATTTACCACAGAGACAGTCATACACAGTACAACAAGCAGTGAAATGCTTTGACAACTGAATCAATAAGATCCTATAAAGATAGAATATTAGATTAGATTAGATTCAACTTTATTGTCATTGTGCAGAGTACAGGTACAGAGCCAATGAAATGCAGTTAGCATCTAACCAGAAGTGCAAATACAGTATTATTTACATTAAAGTGCAGTAGTAATAAATATATACACATAATATAAGTATATCTATGTGCAAATATATGTATGTGAGAGCAGCAACAAATGAATGTTTGAACTGTAAGAGTAGTGCAAGTAGACAGTCTGTACACAATAAAAATAACATCTGAGGTCGAATAATATGGAAACAGTATGTAATCATGAGTATACAGGAGGCTTGGCAGTGAGTAAAGTGCATTAACAGTACAGAAGGTGCAAGTAAGCAGTAGTGGGAGTGCAATGTAAGTTAAAGTGTCCGTGCAGCGTTCATCAGACACACAGCCTCATGAAAAAAACTGTTCCTGAGTCTGCTGGTGCGGGAGCGGAGGCTCCTGTAGCGCCTGCCAGATGGAAGGAGGGTGAAAAGACAATGATTCGGGTGAGAAACGTCCTTGATGATATTCCTCGCCCTGCCCAGGCAGCGCTTGTGATAAATGTCCTGAATGGTGGGTAACTGGGTGCCTGTGATGCGTTGAGCCATATATAAAATATATTATAATTAATTAAAATATAAAAAGGTATAAAGATAAAAACACAATAAATAAATAAACACAAAATAAATAAATACATATAAAGACACCAAAGTAATATGGCTAGAAAGTAAGAATGGAATGTAATTACAATATATACATTAAATATGCATAAATATACACTACATAAACATATGGAATTTACAATAGAGTGCAATGTGGGGATGGACAGTATAAAGTGAGAGGTGCTGTCTAGTGTACAGCAGAGATGCTCTATGTGTTGTTACAGTGGTGGATAAGGGCAAGTAGAAAAGTACAAAATGAAGGACTGGGATAAAACAGGGATGGAAAATAATTACTTTCAGTTCAATTTCATTTCTTTTGTTTATTAAATGTACCGTGTGTAAAATCCAGTGGAACTGCAGCAATTAGAAATAAGCCCTCAGATCATCTCCTGAAGTCCTAACCAATGGTTAGCCTTGCTTGACTGTATCTACCTCAGCACCACAGAGAACACAGTCTTGTGTTAGGCCTTTTGATGTTCTTGTCGTTTAGTTTGCCTAGCCTTGCTTAGTCATCTCGTCTCTTTTGTGTCCTTGGTATTGTACCTTTTTTACTGTTTTGGCTTTTGTTATCATTTATTTCCTCTGCTGCAGCATCCTTAACCCTACCAGCTGGGTTCATTTTTACAAATCCTTGCAATCCTTGTTTTTCTACACCCCCAAACTTCATTGTTTGAATTTAAATTTGGGGAGAGGATCATGCCTGAAACCGCCCACCTTCCAATCCCCCCACCTACATATATGTATATACACATTATACATTTCTACTTGTACTCTTCACTTCCTGTGATGTAGATTTCACAATCCCCACCATCACCCCATCTCTTCCCTGTTCCTAAATCTTATCTGTCAGTCTTATCACCATCCAAAGGGGGTGAGATGTGGAGGGGGGGGGGGCGTGCAGCCTTCCAGCCTTAAGCAGAAGCTAGCCAGAACTCAGTTCAGAGTTCAGAGTTCTCTCTCCTCCTTAATCACACTACCTCCTCATACTCCCATCATGAGCTGTAAAAACATGGTATACACTCCCAAATGAGAAAATGAATAACATTTACCTAAAGGGAGTTTTGACTGGATGCCAAATAAACGAATGGGTGATGGGTGTTCTTTTACACAGTATAATCGTTCTGCAAATGAATTTTACACCTACGTATACTTATAACAGCTGTCCAAAGAACAACATGTATCTCCAAAACAGTAACAGCAAGAGAGGGCAAAAACCTTCCTAACTTTCAATTCATCATGATGTTCTCACACAACAGCTGCCGTGTATGGATGATGAAGAAAAATCGACAAAAATGGAAAGACGCGTTTCTCTCTGAACAGCGGCGATATGTGGATATTAATAAGACTTTAATAAACCTAAACCAGGCCATTTTGTTTCTCCCTAAATTGTGGGTTACTCATGTTTTTATCCTGAAAGTGTATGAAAACAAATATAGACACTGTCTCTCACACACGGCGTAAAGACCGAGCATGCCTCATTAGTGACACTGCTCAAAGCAGATGAACAGAAGATACAATCCCCCATAACCACCTGGACAGGCAGATAGATAGATAGATAGATAGNTCTTACAGCAATAGAAAATTAGTCACTGCTATTGTGACTGTGAATTCACTTTTTTCGTGAGAGGAAAGGAAAAAGGACAGAGAGAAAATGATGAAAGAGAAGAAGAAAATGATGAAAGAGAAGAAGAGAGAGAAATGCCCCACTTCTTCCATTGAGTCTCCAATCACAGGAGGGGGTTTGACCCCTTGTTTGATTTATAATACAGGCCGCTGAAAACCCCCTTTGAGCCATTTTAGCACCATTCAGTGGGCGGCTCTAGAGGCCACAGCCAATTTAATTCTACATGTGTCCAATTTGGACATGTGTGTCCACAAAGTGCTTGCTGTGTTCTTTGATCTCCAGAGAAACCCACAATGAAAGAACCTCAGGCTGGCCCTTTGTTTCGACCTGCGGTTTCACAGTGTAGGAGCTTGTTTTCGAGTGGTCAGCATTGTTTCTGAATGAATGTGTGATAAGGCCAGACTGAGAATGCTGTATTGAGCAGCTCCTAAAATTGAGTACATATCAGAAACGTCAGTATGGCAGACGTTCAGGAATACCTGAGATAACAGCAAGGCCAAAATAAACATGCCAGCTCCCAGTAGTTCATAATCAGTGCAGTGATTTGTCTTGCCTTCTCTTATCAGGATCTTTATCTGAGCACATAATATTTGGGTAATAGGCAGAGCTAATGTGTCTGATCCAGAGATATACCTCCTAGACTGATCTGGTACATACTTTCGGCAGAGTAGTACAGTACTGTGTACTTCATTTCCAGTCCAAACAACCCTTAAGCAAAAAACAAAACTGCAGAGAATACATGTTCACAGACGCCCCAGCAACTAAATCGAATCTCAAATAAATAATTTCGACTTTATAACAACTAAAATTCCTTTTGGAAGACATGCTTTAAATTTTCAAGTTCAGTCTTAAAAGTTGCTTGCATTTTCAGCTTTTCATGCACCAAGTAACCCCAAACACATTTAACACACATCATATTCGACTCATAGCGGTGAGTTGTCTTTTCACAGCGGACGGATGAACAGAAACACCTGCAGATGTTTTCAGATCCGAAGCAAGAGTGGAGCTTGAGACTTCATTTGTGTTCTGACTAGAAATGGACTACATGAAGTCTACATGACCTTTTGATGAATTCATATTTTGAAAATCAGTCATTTTTAAGGTTTATTTCTATGAAAGCACATACGCAATGACATTTATAATGACTCTGCGTTTGTTTGTTTGTTTGTTTGTTTATTTGTGCATTTATTTAGGCTGTTTACAAGCTTCCCCTCAGCGAAGCAGTTCTTCAACCAGTTCCGACACATAGACGACCCTGAGGAGATGAAGGCAAGTGTCCAGCTCAAGAAACACTCCCTGAGGGTGATGGGTGCCCTCAACAGTTTGGTGGAGAACGTCCATGATGGAGAAAAAACAGCAGAAGTGCTCAAAGTGGTGGCCAAGTCACACGCAGTCAACCACAACGTGGAGCCGGGATACTTCAGAGTGAGTGAGACCTGCAGAATACTGTCCGACCACAAACACGATTTCATTCACTGCTCCAGTGTAATACTTCATAGTGTTAATAGGGATCAGCAAGGCATATTCTAACAAGATGCATATACTTTATATATAAAAGCCCACACATCTTTGCCACAGATGAAAACATTTGGTGAGATTACCTGTGACCTGGTTGAGCTACTGGTAACAGTAAGTGAAAAGACTAATAAATCAGTGCAAATGGAATATAATCAGTCCATCGGTCCAGTCAAGTCCATGTTGTTTGAACCAGCTTTTCAACCTAAATCCATGAAGACGTGTGCATAGAAATAAATAAGACCAGTGAAAGGAGGCTGTGTCAGATTCATTTTTGACTACAGTGTGGACTGTTTATTTGGGGAGGTCTATTAAAGAGCTCATTTCCAATTGAGGCCTTTTTCCATATTTCAAAACGCAGTGGTCAAGTCCATTGTGTTATCCAAAATAACTGTCTTGTACTTTGGAGCTTGTTCCTCGCACTTACCTGATTAATAGCTAGAACCTAGGGCAGTGGTTCTCAACCATGGTCCTGGAGAGCCTTCTGCTGTTCAGGTTTTAGTGTTTTCCCTGCTCCCCGCACATATAATTCAACTTGTCAGCTAATGAACAAGCCTTTCCTGAGTTAAAGTGGATGTCTTACAGCAGGCAAAGCACTGATATGTGCAGGATAGGGTGCTCCAGGACCAGGATGGGGACATATGACAACAGAAGCATTATTCCAGTAATGCTTACATATGATTACATATTTGTGGAATTTTATTATCGTCTGACATAATGCGCCATTGTGCTAACATCATACTTCCGGCGGCGCTGGAGACGGCAGCAGCTGGGCTACCTCTCCCGCTAATGTGCAGTTTTTTTCGCCTATTTATGTTTTATGTGTTCGTTTCACTTGGTGTTCGTCTACAATGTGTAAGTCCAACATTGTCTACGACCGGCAAAACATGTCTTGCACACATACTGTACTGTTTGCACACATTGTCTTTGTCTATTTGTCCTTATTTGTCTATTTGCACTACTCTCTCTCTCTCTCTCTCTCTCTATATATATATATATACACACATATTCTTGTAACTGCACTGGAGAAGGAGCCTGACCGTGTTTCGTTATACTGTGCAACCCTGTACTGGCATAATGACAATAAAGTTGAATTGAATTGAATTGAATCATCTCCTGTCTGTCTGTCTTGTCTTTCCTGTAGCTCCTGGCTGGAGTTATTCTGGAAGTGCTGGTGGAAAACTTCCCAGAGACCTTTGATACGGAGGCCCAGGGGCCGTGGGCTAAACTGATGGAAGTGGTTGATTGGCACGTCATGCAGGTGTACGCTGACATCGGCTGGGCTTCCAAAAACAGTGCTGCGGAGTGAGAGACAGAGATTTCCTTCAACTGTTTGGTTTGGGTGGGACTACAGAACATCTGCAGGGCTGCAAAGAACACGTCTAGCATACAGTACAATAGAAAGGCCTGGGGCCAATGTTATATCATTAAACTGACTCTCTGTGCTCTGAGAACTGAACATCTTGAGAGGTGCACCGAGACGCACCGAGACTGTGTGTTTCTGTGTGATCTTTTACATTCACCAAAGAGTACACATATGGACTTACTTAGGTGTTAGTGTTGTTTGTTTGGAGTGGAGGAGGTGGTGAAAGAGGGACAGACAAGGGACAGGGAGACAGGGAGAAATGAAAAATACACTTTCATGGTTTAAAAGTTTGGAATCACTCGTCTTATTACGACTTTTTAGCTATTTTTAAACAGTAATAACTTGTACAGGGTGACAACTACACAACAAAATATATTTTTAGACATTTTATGACGTATTTCGAGTATTCTCTGAACCACACTAACACAACTTTAAATGATCTTTTTTGTGTCATTATCTTTGTTGAACAATTGATCTACCTCAAGATTTGAAATATGAGGCATTTTGGATATTCATTTCTTTATACAGTCGTATGGAAATGTTTGGCACCCCTGCTCAATTTACGTGTTGTGTGAAAATAAATTCAGGCACTCTCTAGAGTGAACACACTACTGCACATTTTGATGCACAATTACTTCTTACTTTAAAAATGTTTCATACTGCAAATATAAAATTGGTACTAGTGCAAACGTTACTGGACATTTTATAGAATGAGTATAGACATTGTATGATGGGGGTGTTCAAGCTTTTGCATATGACTGTAACTTCATTCACTCTGTCTCCCAAATTTAGTCAACTTGCTAGCTTGGTATCCTCCATCACGTGATGCCAATAAGCTCAGGAGGTGAGAGCTAGCATATGCATCTTCGGAGTCATATACAGCACCAATGCATGTTTTCCACCTTTCGCTAACGCACCGTCACTGAACAGATCAATACGCTAGCACGATAACACTAACTGCCAATTGTGTTATGTCACCTAACACACACTCACATTGGCTATCATAACGCCGAGTGATGGAGAAAAGGAAGGGACCTTCAAAACCAGAGAGAGCGATGCAACTACACTTTATCAAAAAGGGTTCTATGGGGTTCTATGTATGACCAAAAGACGGTGATTTGGTTTGTAGCATTAGTGGATGCCTTTCTGGTGCTATGTGAAACTGTGTGAAGCCAGCCTTAGACTCATTTCATACGATCATCCGCAAATACATTTACATTATTGAAATCATTGGTTCCAAACTTTTAAACGCTGTACGTGTATATAAGACATAGCTTTATATAAAGGACATACACAAAGGAGGCTACTGACAATGACATGCTGAATCCTACAGTATGCTAATGATGCATTTTCACATTTCTGCCATACACTGCAGAAGATTACGTTGTGCAATATAAATACCATAAAAATGTAATGTCACTTCTATGAGACAAGCTTGCTTTGTCCCCCGATCTCATTCATCATGTCTGAGCATGTTTAATCCATGTACTGTCTACATGAAGAAATGTCCAGCTTATTCCCACATTACCAAAGTGCCAAGTTTTTGAATTCCTCCAAGTGCGTAAATATTACTTGTTTACTGATGATACAAATGATTACTATATATGAGTCCATTAATGTCCTATCGTTTCCATTACTCCTGTTATATTACATGCTTTAAACCTATGCTTTATTTTTAAATCAAATAAGATTGTTTAAGACCATTGTTTAGATTGTGGACTATAGTGAGGACTACGGTGTGTGCCAGTGGCCAGTGGTTTCACTATTAGCATCTAACTGGTAATATATTAAAATGAATAATATGTTTATAAGAAAATCTGTAATTACGATGATATATATCAGTGCTATAAAGTGAGATGCATAATCCGTTTTTGTGTAATCACTTATAATCACTGCAGGCTTCATAAATGCCATTCTGTTCATGTTTGGTTATTTAAAATAAAGTCTGAATTGCAAACATGAGATGCTTGAGTTATGTCTTGTATTTACTGTCATATGTCTGTAATAACACTCTTTAGCAGTCAGAGAGAGTCCTGTGGAAAAGCCGGAGACCACCTTTCATTTATTTCATTTCTAGTTAATGTGACCATTAAGTATGTCCAAATATAATTCGGAGGAAATTAGGGATAAGATTAAGATCTGCTGAAACAGGGGAGGGAAAGCAAAATAAGTGAAAACTGGAAGCTAACATCACATAACGTAACAAAGACGTGGGAGAAAAATAAGACTCTTTACAACATGCAAGACCATGGTAGACCAAATAAATAACCCAATGCTATAGATAAACATAGATAGATAGATAGATAGATAGATAGATAGATAGATACATACATAGATAGATAGATAGATGCATTGCTACAGTAGCATGACATATATTTGCACATACAATTACATGCATTAAACAGAAATTCGAATAGACAAAAGTTAAAATAGAACCTAAGACAATAGGAATAAAGTATATCTATTAACTTTACGTAAGTTGAAATCTACATGTACGTAAGCATATAAGACAGATTGGTTGTATGTGCTTTAGATCAGGCATTGCACTAGATGGAATGAGGTAGATTAGTGAGTATATATACCCAGTGAGTAACATAACTAGTAGCAGAAGTATTTACAGTGTAAGAGCAGAGTAACGGTGTCATTACAGTAACAGACCATTATATATTGCCCAGTGTGAATGTACAGCAGTCTATATATAGTGCTGAGTTGTGATTGTGTTCAGCACAGTTCAGACAGCAGCAGGAGGTGCTGTCTCGGCAGTATTGTGACAGCAGCAGGTAAGAAAGACATTACTTTAACACAGTGCAGGATGTGCAGGATGTCCAGAAGCCATTACTGAGACAAGGAAATTAAAAAAAGCTGAAACTCAGAAGCTGCCTAGAGTCCAGACCTCACCATCACTGAATGTGTTTGTGAAGCAGAAGATACAACCAACCTCTAAACTTAGTAAAGGTGAAGGGTACCCGTACTAAATACTGAGCAAAATATTATATTGAGGCATCTTGTGCTTTTAATCAGTTCACTTTGTTGAACACAGCAACAGGGAAAGTCTACTGAACGACTCTGAGAGCTGGTAGGTCATCAGACTCTTACTGACAGCACTAACACTACATCACTACCCCAATAAACAGCCCCACATCCCAGCTCACATGCACAGCTTTAGTCTAACAGTCCCAACTATTCATATGTTAAGACTCTCCCAATGCAGCTGGGCCACTTCCCAAGACCCTGTGTTCATTGCCATGCATCCAATACTTCATGCTGCAAAACTGTTGGGAATTCTGGGTAATTGTCTGTAATTTTCTGTTTTTGTCCCTGACACTGAATCTCTGACGTGTGCACAGAGCTGTACAATACAATGCTCTTAGGCAATGTAGTTCATACTAGCACTAGTAGTGTAGCAACACATTGGTCAAAGATTATTTACACATTGTGTTATCTTTTCTCTTATCTGAACTCTCTCTCTCACTCTCTCTCTCTCTCACTCTCTCTCTCTCTCACTATCTCTTTTACTCTCTAAGTGTGGAATCTATCACATGTAAGAATGTGTTTTCCTCATGCTGAAACTCAGGACAAAGAAATGCCAGCAGCTATTAGAGCTGAATTTCAGGCACAGCCTGGTACAGCCTGGACACGTTTCAGTCCTGTCTCTGTGTTCTCAGAAGTGGACATGAATGGCTAGTTACAAAGAAAAGGCATGGTTTTCAGCCCTTCTCCGGAGTTTAAAGAAAACAGTGCTCATCAGATTCACTCCATGTGCTTCCACGGTGAACCACCCAGATATTGTTGCCACCTGAAGTAACATGTCTGAAACAAAAAGAAGACAAAGTAAACATTGAATTGCTAGCATAGCAGTTCCTCTGGTGTGTCTCCTTTTGTGCATATTATCCAAAAAACAGTCATGAAGGTGTCTGTTCTACCACGATGAAGGAGACTGTTAAGCAGCAAAATAGTAAACAGCATTTTTTATTATTGTTGGGCCCAGAATACAGAGATAATAATACGAATAATATTTTTTTAGCTCACGGCTAATAGTCTTATTAGCTAGTTAGCTTTTCTTAACAGCCTAGTACCAACTCTAGCACTGGTCCAATCTAGGCTCAATTTTTGGGAAACTCCAGAAATGCCAATTCCCAAAATGCAGCAGCATAAGCGCCAGAAAGGCTACCTACCTTGTAGATGGCCATATTATTAGGTTCACCTACCTTATAGCATCGCTGTATAGTTGTACAACTACAGACTGTAGCCCATCGGTTGCTTCACAGTTTATCAGCTCCCTTCTACCCCATTCATGAGTGATCAGTTTCCACCCTAGTGGAGAAAAAAAGCAAGGATGAGCTTTTCTGGGTCATATTGGGACCCCAAACTTTTCATTCTGAATGTTTTTGAAGATGATAGAAGGCTGTTTTGGCAGCTGCTTTGATAAGGCTGGTGAAAGTGAGATCTGAGCCTAGAATCCCGAGATTTTGAACTTGGTCTTTGGTTTTTAGAGCCCGAAAACCTGCTCACTAACACTAGTTCCCTTCTCTTTGTTGGCAAACACAATAATCTTTGTTTTGTCCTTATTTTATTGAAAAAATGTGGCTCATCCATTTACTTATATGCTCTAATCATTGATTCAGTGAGTCTATAGGCTGTGGTCATCTGATGAGAGAGCCAGATATAGCCGCCAATAGTGACATAGTAACTAAAGGCAATATAAATAAGGCCTGAAACATGAATAGACCGCTCTGAAAGGTCCTACCCGATAAGCCAACCTATCCAGCACTATATGATGATCTACAGTGTCAAATGTAGCACTGACAACTAGTAAAATCAGAACTGTCAATGTAGTATATCATTGTGGATATTTTAATTCGTTATTTTACAATATTATGTACCGAGTATTCAGCCGTATGTCATTTAACACATACCACAGTGAGGCTCAAAGCCTCCTTAACATGTATCAAAATAGCATCTTTCTCAATAAACTTATTTTCCTATATTGAGCTAAAAATGAAGATCTGCCAGAGCTCGATATCTGGCTTAATATCAGTTGTTTTTACTGACTTTGGGAAAGTATCTGATAGCAGTTAGCAATTAGCAATGTGCTGCAAATCAGATGCTACAGAGTTAAAAGTACTTTTAAAGATAGCAGTTAGATGGCAGTGTGTTGAGACATGTTGATGATTTAAGATGCTGGACTGTTGACTGTTAACATTTTTGTCAATTGTATTAAACTGTGACCTAAAAGCAGGTTTCTTTGAAAATCAAGTTATTTCTAGGTGGTTGTGAACAGTGTGCCATTTACCCCTAGTTATTTGGGGTGGTGGGGAGTGTCCCCTATTTGCTGGCTGCTAAATCACTTACCATAGAGGTGCTGATGTTAGCTTCAGTGTCAATGAACATCTCCTGTTTTGCCTTCAGGCATAATTACAGTTAGCCTATGAAGGACCAAGTGGTTGAACCAATTGGCTAGAGTGACATCCTGAGGCGGATCAGTGCTACATGTCTAGTTTGATATTTGCAGACAGAAACATGCCATTTATTGGCTCAAGCATGTAAACAGAGAACGCCACGCATGAGATCTACTGATATTAAACATTATAGATATTTGAACACCAAAAAGCATTAACACTTCCTGTAGCTAGGTCTTAACCAGACGTTTAGTCTTGTCGTGTCTGCAATCATTTATTTAATAAAGATTTTTAGGAGTTTGCATAGATATATATCTAGATTTATGAGCCTGTTTTGCACCCTCATTTTCTGTGTACCGTCTGTTTAAGAGTGCGTCTTTATTTGGCCCATAAACCTTTAATTGCTTTAGCACTGATGAGTGGAATTTGCTATGTCATGCTCACTTATCACAGGATTTCTCTGACATACTTCATGAGACAGTCTTCCCCGTCCACCTAAGCAACATAAGGCCAATTATACTATAGTAACATTTCACCTAGTGTTGTATCAACAAAGCAGGATCAATTATTGTGACTGGGTTGTAACATTGTAAAGGGCTGTGGTGCTCCAATCTTATCTGGGACATTATACATGGTGGCCAATTTTAGCTGACTCCACCAGATGTCAGAGAAAGTAAATATGCCAAAGCAAATTTTACTCATCACTAATCAGGATGATAAAGCAACCATACGTAAACTTGCCAACAAAGCAAACTGTTCATTAATAATGTTTTGGCAAGCTCATTTACAGGGGTTGGACAATGAAACTGAAACACCTGTCATTTTAGTGTGGGAGGTTTCATGGCTAAATTGGACCAGCCTGGTGGCCAGTCTTCATTAATTGCACATTGCACCAGTAAGAGCAGAGTGTGAAGGTTCAATTAGCAGGTAGGAGCACAGTTTTACAGTTTTGCTCAAAATATTGCAATGCACACAACATTATGGGTGACATACCAGAGTTCAAAAGAGGACAAATTGTTGGTGCACGTCTTGCTGGCGCATCTGTGACCAAGACAGCAAGTCTTTGTGATGTATCAAGAGCCACGGTATCCAGGGTAATGTCAGCATACCACCAAGAAGGACGTTTTCCTCCACCAGCATCACGTAGTGACCTGGCCACTATCCTGCAAGAAGAATGGCTTAAAATCCCTCTGACCACTGTGCAGGACTTGTATATGTCATTCCCAAGACGAACTGACGCTGTATTGGCCGCAAAAGGAGGAGGAGGCCCTACACCATACTAATAAATGATTGTGTTCTAAAACCAGGTGTTTCAGTTTCATTGTCCAACCCCTGTACATAAGGAAGTTGAAAAGATGTGCCTGGCTAGATAAGATGTTAAGGCCTAGCTACAAGAAATGTTAATGCTTAATGGTGTTTTGATATTTTGGTCAAGTATTTTTCTAATTCCTAACAAAATGTTCTGTCATAAGCATCCACATACAGCTATGCACAGTTCCACAATGACAAACCCATACAACATAATCAGTTCATTTAAAAAAAAAAACTTTTTAATAAAATATTTGTTTACATTGTTATTATATGAATGTGTTTATGGCTTTATTACTGTAGGAAACCAAAGACCAATAGTTATTCTCAGTTTACTGTTAAAATGATTTCAGCTGGAATCCCTGTGAATCCCTCTCTATAACCCATTTTAACAGAACAGCTGGCCCATGTTACATGAGCATTGTGTCCAAGCCCAAGAGTGGAAAAACATAAGTACAAGATTCGCAGGGGTTATGTCTAGGAAGACCAAATTTTACGGAAAGCTGTTAAAATGTAGGAAACGAATCATCAATATGAAGATCTTTAAGTCGCTTAATGCTGAGATTAGACCAATGATGGAGGGAATGGTGATTGAAGAATGGGCAAGGGAAGACAGTGATGTAAAGTGGATGAGGAAACCCCAAATAATGCAACGAATGGGTCTGGATTAATCAGTGTCACGCTTACAGCTGAGAGTGTACTAAAAATATCATTCCAGAAATCTGTACGGGTTGGGCAACTCCAAACCATATGTACAAGATTCGCAGGGGACTGGCCACATCACTCACAAGCAGGATTTACATTTTCGCAAATTTTGGATAATCTTTCCTTGGTCCAGTAAGCCCTGTGAATAAGTTCAAACTGAGAAAGGCTGTGACGTGCACAAATCGTGTCAGGGACACCTGGACAGACCTGGACAGACGCACGCAGAGCTAAAAGTCACATGAGCTTTATTGAACAATCGGATAGTTGAACACAGCACCAAAACACGACCAGACATGAAGGGAGAATGCAGGACCAGAGTCGAGGGACAGGCTAAGGTCAGAACCAGGGTAGTCAGGCAGCGAGGCCACCAGAGTAGAAGGAATAGACAAGGAGAGTAGTCAGAGGAACGAAAGGAGGTCGAAAGCCAGAGAGAAGATCAAAACGAGAACGCCGACGGGGTAAGGGAGAAAGCGGTAGTCAATAAACAAAGGGAGTCAAAGCCAGAGTCGAGAAAACACAGAAGAAACGCTCAGGAATGCAAACGGGGTCTGGCAAAACTTCGCAACACACGTGTGTGTGTGTGTGTGTGTGAGAGGGGTTTAAATACAGGTGTGTGTAAATGATGACAGGTGAAGCTAATCAAAACTCGGGCGACCTTGACCATGACTGATTGGATGACTGGGGACATGTGGGTGTGACGTCATCAGGTAGTGCACTCTGGGGAATGGAGTCCGGGAGATCGGCGGTATCAGGGAGACCCAGAGGCGTGACAAATAGAGGAAGTGTGTACCCTTTTAAGAATCTTTTCCCAAAATTCCTCAGTTATTTCTTCCCCCAATTCCTCTTCCCACAAGGATTTAATTTTATTTAATGGACTGTTTTGTATAGAGCCAATTTGTCTATAGATTATTGCTAAAGCTTCCTGCAAAGTGGAAAGTGGGGTTAGGAAATTATTACCAGGGAGAGTGGGAAATGTGGAGCATATGCTACAAACATAGCTTTGAATCTGTAAAAACCTAAAAATGTTATGCCTATGTAGACCAAATTTTACAGAAAGCTGTTTAAATGTAGGAAATGAATCATCAAGATAAAGATCTTTAAGTCGCTTAATGCCGAGATTAGACCATACTGTGAAAACACTATCAACCATTGATGGAGGGAAAGCTGGATTGAGAGCTACTGGAGCACAAAAAGAGGTCTGAAATCCAAAATGGCGTCTGAACTGGTTCCAGATTTTCAGTGTAGTTTAAACACATACATTTTTGGTGAAAGTAGGGGCCTGTGATTGGCCAAGGGAAGACAGTGATGCCGGCCTTGATGAAGTCACCTCCATCTGCAACCATACTGGGGGTGAGGATACCTCTCCATACTGCAACCAATACTGAATGATCCTGAGATGGGCAGCCCAATAATAGGATCTGAAGTCTGGCAATGCTAGGCCTCCATCTAATTTGGGTCTCTGCAATAGCTGTTTACGTATCCTGGGAATCTTTTTATCCCATATGAAAGATGTAATCAAGCCATCAATTTTTTGAAACTGTTGGGGAGAGGAGCAGGAAGGCTCTGAAAAAGGTATTTATGAGAGTATATTCATTTTAAGTTAATTGAGTTAATTTTTGCCACTGATGACCAGAGATGTAACAAAGACCAACTTTCCCCAAAACTATTGACTCTGAATAATATTAGAAACATGAAATTTAAGGGTTATTAAAAAAAAACCAAAAACAATATCGCATATCGGCTGGATAGGGTGTACCCACAACGTGGCCTGACACACATTTTGAGTTGTTTCAGTCAAACAGAAAGCAATCTGTAATGTTTCCTCATTGTACTGAATACAAGTTTTTGGGCTAAAATGGGTTTAAAATAATTTAAAATAGATTTTAATGAGAAATCTTTATGCCAGCTAAACAGTAAACCTGTACTGTTTAATTAAACAAAGAATGTATAACTGTATGGCAAAGCTATTCAGGTGTGACGTACGTGATTTATGTATTTTATTTATTTTCCCATGTTGTTCATGCCTTATGAAGCTTGTTGCTGAGACATAATCAACACCAGCACTCAGCTTGACTGTCATAATGTCAACCACATAGACAACAAAGCTTAGTGGAGGGCAGTTCATGTTCCGTATCGGACTTTGGGTCAGTAAAATAAGTTGCCTTTTCCCACATTTAGCTGTGAAGGATTCAGCTGCCTTTACATGCATTAAATGAATACAAGTATTCGGTAACTACCCGGGTCTGGTGCTTTAGCCACTTGAGCCCTGAGAGCTACATGCTCTGTCACTTTACTGCAGTCAGTTCTCTCATCAGGGTTCACCACATGGCCAATAAACAGATTTCCATACATGAGAAATTTTCACATTTACTCATACTCACATTTTTCACATATTTCATCATAGTGATAGAGGATGATGTAGACTTCCAGACAGTGGTACTGCCTAGACTTGCCACATGACAAACGTGGAGTGTGCGGAAGGAGGAATGAGTTTATGTCTTCTTAACCCTGGGCTAAGTAAAAATTCCCAGCTTTAGCCTCTGTTACAGTAGTGCTTTTGTGCTATCCGACAGCATAACATAAGTTTATTCCCAAGGTTGTTTTACAGTGGTTCATAAACATCTGTCAGATTACGCCATCACTCCAAACGAATCAGCAGTTTCTCAAGTTATCCCTTCAGACACTCAAACACCATTAAACCATTCAAATATGAAGAAACTGAAGAAACTACAGTTGCGTTATTACTCACAGACACTGTGTGGGTTTTATGATCATATCGCAAGCGTTGTAGTCAGACACTGGCAGGAATCCTTACACAGCTAAAACCGGGATCTTGAGATTTGTCATCATGAGAATTGTCTTTATCATCACCATACAGTGTCTATCACTTTCTAAATCTGCTGGAACTGGGACGGGACAGTTACAGAAACATAAGCTACAAACTGTGCAACAGAAATATGAAATAGAAAACTATACACAGTACAAGATACTTTAATAGGCTTACCTTTTACAGCTTGTATCTTGTATCAGCAAGTTTGTGAAGAGGTAGCAAGCTGATACCAATCATGACAAGTGATGCTGAATACTTACTTTAATTGATCATATACAATTATGATTCTTTTGTCTAAGGAAACAGTAACACTTTGTGCCTAGCTAACATGAAGTGACACATTAACAATGGTTAACCAATGTTTTGTAAACGTAACGTGTAAACATATAGTTGTAATATGTTTACTTAACATTAGTTAAGTATTGTAACCGTTGTTAATGTATTACTTCATGTTAGTTAGTCGACACTTAATGTAAAGTGTTACCAAAGAAACGTACAGACATATATGTTTTAGTTCCCAGAAGTCATTCGACCTTCTCAGACATTTCTGGCTCAAATGAAAGCCTGAGCTCACTAGTAAAATTCACTGTACCTGCGTGTTGGTAGTTGGATGCAGTGGTGATGGTACGTTTGTGCTTTTAAAATTGGCCCCCTCAAAAACGCTGCAATAAAAAAATTTAATTTTAGTTTCAAAACTGTATGATTGAACCACAAAGCCAAATGAAAATGCCCTTGCTAAAAATATATGGCTTCTAAATGTCTCACATCATCTCAGACACCCACCTACAGTGTATAGAGCTGAATCTAACTGAAGAATCTTACACTAGCATTAATGATTTCAGCATTTTGGAAATAATTTTGGCGAGGATCCACATTTCTGACCAGGTTCGTCTTGGTGGGTGACAAACGCTACCTGTACATACGTGTTCTGCCATACAAATGTGCTTTAAACAGTCATGTATAGATATCCATTGGGAACAGATTTCGTTCTCCCCCATAATTGGCAGTCTGGCATGTGATTAGCAAATCCTGAGCTGTCCGTCGCTGCCCAAGTCACTAGATGTGTACAGTCTACTGTATTCTACAGCTGTAGCATTCACGGCATCAGATTAGACGTTCCCCCACCTCTCACATCTTACATAGGGGTTCATCTTACATCATTTCATTAACGGGCAGAGCATTAGCATCCGTGAAGTCACACCACTGCTTCCAGTTGCTGACTCAGCAGAGCAGGGGATTGAGGGATTAGCCTATTTATAGCCTATTGCAGAAGGTGTTGCAGAGCCAGGACCTGCCTTTATAGCGTATTTCAAGGTTCATAGCATATTTTAAAGCTACAAACCGTTCATTTTTGAACTGCATCCAGCCTCAACACGTTTGACGGGTGTCAGTGTTACTGCTGAGCGACAGGATTAGTTTCAAAACATCTGTGAAGAGACTGATTTCAAGTTACCCATTAAATGATGGTTACAGATTTTGTGCAAAAGGCTTTCTTGGACTCTTCAACTGAATTTTGTTTGTGTTTTCCATTTAGTGAATCAGCAAAACGTGTTATTTGACCTGGGATTCATCTTCAGTGTGCTCTGAGAACTTGTTTGGCTTTTAACCCAGCAATACGTTTAACCTGTGAAGAGCCAAACCTCCATCTGTCTGTGTCATCATAGTGATTCAGCAGAAATCTCAGTGACCCGTGATGATAAAATAAAAAGAGAAGATAATAAGCGAATTCTGAATGTCTGTGATTTTGTGGACATGCTCTCTGCTCACAGCCAGTCCTATGTGAGGTAGGCCAACTCACGAGTGTTAATAGCTGGGTCAAATATTTACACTGTTTTACAAAACCACCAACACAGCAGCTTAAGCCAGAGCACATGTTTGGATTGCATTATGTTGCAACCCAGAAAGCAATAAACCCACATAAAAGTCCACTCACTCTGATAGTGTGTGGGGAGGCTGCTTGACTGCCGCAAAGTTGACCTCTGCTACTAGAGTTTGATCACTTTGCTGAGCATTGCAATAACATTCTGCAATATCATGCAACATACAATATCATACAGCACTCAAAGGTTTGGAATCACTTGGCTTATTAACAATGGCTTTTTCAATAATAACTTATATAGTGTGGATGGAAATAATGTTCTATTCAGTACTTAATGTGTTTTGAGAACACCAACAAGTTATTAAAAATTAAATAATTAATGAAGATAAGAAGTAAGGAAGTGTTGGATTGCATTACCAGGAACAATAAATGGTGATAAATTTAGACTGATATGATCAATATTTATTGAGCTACACATACAGAAGTCTGTCTCTCAGTATGGTGTCGGGTCGCCGTGTTTGCTAATGCAACATGCCAGATGTCTCGGTATGGAGTTGTAGAGGTTCCTAATGGTGTCCTGTTATAATCCATCCCCTGCAGCTTGAATATTCTCACACAGTTCCTGCAGATTTTGCGGTAGGGGTGGAGGTGGAGTGACACCAGGCCCTCTGGACATGTAAGGCGTGACAACAAACTGTTCATCTTGTTCTGGTCTGATGCTGGCCATATACGGATTTGTTGGTCATCTCCACTGAGAAAATATTTAACAGGATGACTCATGGGGGGTAACACTGCTCGCTGAATGTCTGGTCTAAGTGAAACTTTAATCATTCGCATGTCTCATGATGTTGAACCTACCCACCAAGTTTCATTCCTGCCGGGTGATTACTTCTGGGTGCAAGTTATCTGCCTGAGATTTGATCACCACGTTTCCAATAAAAGACATTTTTGATATTCATGTTATTGTTATTGTTTTATAGCTTTCTTACTTATTCAATCTCCTTCTCATCTTTTTATCATTCTGCTCACATCTAATGGCCTCTCTTTTTTTTCAAACACCATCCTACTAACTGTGCCAAAATCAGAGACCACTTTTGGTTTAGTTCATTTCCACTAAAAATGGAATGTTTGGTTTTTTCAGCATCACGTAAAAAGTAGAAAATGTACTTTTAACAAAAAATTACACAGAAGCCTCAACAAATAAATATACTATCACACCCCTCCAGTGTTTGGTGTTTCTACTCGTCGCAATATCTAATGTTACGTCTTACAGAACACCAGAAGCTTCTGGATTTGATTTGGTGAATTCATTTCCTTTTCTCAGTAATGGCTTCTTGACAGCCACACATCTTTTTTTTCGATCTTGTTTGATTTTCTACTATTTATAAAATATGAAAGCCAAGTTTAGGTGGTCTACAGGGTCTTGGATGGTTGTTAGGAGCTCCATTTTTCCCCTAAAGCCAATAATACAAAGCCTTAAACTTTTGGAAACTCATTTTTGCGAAGAGTTTTTTTTTCTTTATGCAAGTGGACTGTTTTATGTCTAATCTCCTAAAAATGCTTTCTGAAAACCTAATAAATAAATAAATAAATAAATAAATAATTTAATATGATTTTTAGTGCGTGTCACATATATTAATGTGAGTGCTACTTCTACCACAAAATACACATGTATAGGGTTTAATATGTTTAGTGTAATTTATTTAAAAACATTGAAAAATCCCCAAAGGTTCATGTAAATAAGCATGCAGGCAATTTAAATGATTAGGGATTTGATTGAAGATGTTTAGTCATGTGCGAGCGTGTACAAATCTATCCTCACTACAACAACAACAGGCCTTGGGTAGTTGCCCAGCCTGCTGCCGCTGCCTGGCTCATTTCTCTCTAATTCTGATCATCACTAATCCACCGAGCTAATCTCAATCACGCGCTCGGAGAGTTGTGTGCTTGTGTGGGTGCATACGCGTGTGAAAGAGAGAGAGAGAGAGAGAGAAGAAGACAGACAGAACACTGTACACCTGTCTCAGTCTCCCTCTCTCTCTGTGGGTTGATGTGAGTGTGGCTCCATGGGACGGGGGCAGCCATGTGCACCACCATGATGGTCCTCAGCACTCTGGCCCTGCTGCTCCGCCGACACTTCTTCAACAGAGTCCGGCCGTGAGTTCACTTCTCCATTTTCATTGTCCTCTGTCCTCAGTCCTCTCCTCCTCCTCCTCCTTCCTTTCTTTCCAGGGTCACAGGACAATATTTTGTTTTCCAGCAAAAGAAGGACACTCATCTTGGTCTGGGCTTTTCCACAGTTGTGACTTAAAAGTGTAGCATATTTTTAGGCTGCATGACAGATCAAAAACATTACTAACTTTCAGCCTAAGCCAATATAAAGAGATTTTACATAAGAAGTAATTTGGAGCATTTTGATTGGTCCAATCATTATGAAATATTTAAATATTGTAAAGGACTACTGACCTCCTATTATGCACTAGTGGTGCTTAACAAAACTCCTCCTCGCAACTCATTTAAAACTCTCAACTATAAGGAATATGAAAATGTGTCATGAAATAGCCAATCAAAACAATAATGGCGCATCACATGATCATATATAAAAATATACTTTCAAGCCATTGATTTCAGCAGACCAGTGGATGAGAAAATAGAGGATAGTTTATTGATAAAAAGAAGAACCCTCGCTGACTGACCTTTATATTTGTCCCTTATCTGAGCCATGACAACAAACATGACTTCCTTGAAGCCAACAGCTGTGTTAACTAGCCAGCTAATGGTAACTTAAACAGCTGCTTATTCTGCTTCGAGATTTATTTTCTCCTCTGTTGATGCGCTAATTCATCAGATTAATATAGAATCCAAACAATGAAAGCTATTAAAAGTGGAGACCGGGACACAATGAACATGTGGCTTCCAGTACAGGATACGTGAGACATCAAGTAGTCTCTATCAGTCTAGTCTAAAATGACTGCACATTATAATATGTTATGTAAAGGTTTAGTATATAAACAACAGATAAACACTCAAATCTACTGTGTAGCAAAGAACCATAGCTAAATACATAAGACTGATATTTAGATATTGGGAAAAAACTGCAATTTCAGCTGGAAAAATATGCGAAGGTGAGAAAAGTTCTGCAAATATGTAAACTACATCTTGTGGGTGAGTTCCTTGTGAGAACAATTACGGAGCATCCAAAAACATTAGCTGCTAATGCTAATGTTAGCTGCTAGTGTTGCATACAACTTCCATCCTTTCTGAATTTCTTTGTGGATCTGGCAAGTTGCATAAGAGTTTACAGTGTAAACCTGACCTAGGAAGCTGATTGGAGATCAGTTCTGTGTGTCATTCAATGCCTTTGCCACTGTAACAAGGACCTAACCATGCTCCACCCACGAATGTGGTCTTTTTCGAGTGGAGTGTTACAGAACATTGGCAAAAATTCTGATTTTTTAATCGTTTAACTTGTTTTTGTGAAAATATCCAACTTCAGAGTGCACTGTTAATTCCAATTGTGAATTTATTTTATTTAATCAAGCTAAAATGAGCATGAATCAAATTTGCTATTGTTGTTTCCAAGCTGCCTGGTTTCGGTTAGCTACAACAACAGCTCAGCTCCTCACGCTCCTCTGCTACATAGCATTGTGTTGCTAGCCACTGCCCATTGCTAATCGATAGGCTGGCAGCAAGCTTCTCTCCAGGCTGGCACTCTCTCTCTCTGTTTGGAGTTTTTCTCCAACATGCATGGGCCACACTTGCTCACCAAACCACCTCCGCAGCCTGGCTGTGAGGCTGTGCCAAGCTATTGTAACATTAGTAGGAAACTCTGACAGTAACTGCAGAGCTGGACCTTCTAGCGCAAAAGCTGATTGTACTGTCTCTGCTTGGTACCCTCACCCAGCCACTACTGCAGCCATCGCAAACTGCCACAGGTAGGCTAAACCAGCTCCCTGTATCATCACAACGCTTCAGGCTAATCCGCTGGAGTTGTATTTGCGGACACAGTGAATGCCATAACCACTGACCCACCTGGGCAGAAAAGACAGCATTCAACACAATCACACCACAGCAACTTATTGGAAAGCTGAGCTAGTTGGGTCTGAACACCTCCCTAAACAACTGGATCCTGCATGGAGCCTTATTGATTGGGAGACCTTTGGCAAGATCGGCAAGAACACCTCGAGCACCACCACACTGAGCACAGGTGCTCCCCAAGGCTGTGTGCTCAGTTTCCTGCTGTTCACACTGCTGACTCATGATTGTGCTGCAAAGCATGGCTCAAATCACATCCAAGTTCGCTGATGACACTGCAGTTGTGGCTCTTATCGGCAATGATGAGTCAGCATGCAGGGAAAAGGGAAGCGGCTTGCAGACTGGTGCACAAACAACAATGTATCTCTTAGTGTTGATAAGAGGAAAGAGATGACTCATAGTGATTAGTTAACACTGTACATCAATGGTTCAACTGTGGAGACAATCAAACGCTCCAAGTTCCTTGTTGTGCATATCAATGACAGTCTCACTTGGACCTGCAACACCACCTGCCTAGCCAAGAAAGCTCAGCAGTGACTTCTCTTCCTTCGAAGGATGAATAGAGCAAACATTCCCCCTAAATCCTCATCAGCTGTCATTCAGTCTGGTACGGGAACTGCACTGTCTTGGCCCGCAGGACACTACAGCGGACTGTAAGGAGAGCTGAGAAGATCCTTGGGGTGTCTTTGTCCACCAGTGACAAGTATTGCATCTGCATGACTGCCAGTATTGTGGACGACTCCTCCCACCCCTACCTTCTCTGAGGTGGTCAGATTGCTGAACCCACTGATGGCTCCCCAACATAGATTTAGACTAATCAAATCAAATCAAATCAAATCAAATTTATTCATACAGAGCTTTTTACAACTGACGTTGTCTCAAAGCACCTTTACAGAAATTCAGTAATTCTATTTCATTAAGGAGAGAAAAGAAAGAAACCCCCGGTGAGCAAGCCGAAGGCGACGGTGGCAAGGAAAAACTCCCTCAAGTTGGAGGAAGAAACCTTGGGAGGAACCAGACTCACACGGGGGGACCCATCCTCCTCTGGTCCAAACTACAACTAATCTAACACCCGTCCAACACCCACCCTAGACTGCTCTCTATGCAGGCCTCTACTGCTGTTAGGTGTTGAATGACATTTATTCCAAGTTATATTGGAGAAAAAACACTTGATTTGACTTGTGGTCTGTAACTCAGCTTTACCCACTTAGCTCAAACAACTACGTGTAGAAAGGGGAAAACACATGCTAACAACACATGCTAACATTCCTCACAAAATAAGTGTATTAATGTAATACTGTATATTTCAACAAAAATGTGTCTGATTTACAATAACGGAAACAAACTGATTTTCTGTCTTGGTAGCTGAGCAAGCAAATCATTATTAACACACGCATTTATATATTTAGCAAGTAAATATTAAAAATTGTATTGCTCACTAGCAGCTCAATTTCACAATTTCAATGCACAACTGTCCATGTTAATCTGATAACAAAGTTAGTGAAAAATTACATGGTTACCTTTATTCAATTATATTGGGTTTAGATTATATTCAGATTATGTATGATTCTATACAGTAGAGTTCCATTCCACTACAGAATGGACAGTAGAGCCAGTGCGAAAGAGACCTCACTGGAAACTCAGTTTTATGTAGTGATTCTAAAGATCGCTACTGTTTCTCTGGCTTATCTGGTGCACACACATCAGGATAAAACAGAACTGATTAAACAATATATCCTACTTTTTGAATCTTTTAACAGATATGAATGTGAACATCTGAATATTACACACTTGTCATGCCTACAAGCCATGCCTACTGTGTCATGAGTGAGGCAGCCTGGACACACAGCATCAGTGTGTGTAGTGTGTATAGTGTCTTCTTCTCTTTGGGCTGTAATCAAATCAGCTGCCCAATCCTCTTAGCCCAGTGGCCCTGCTGGGTCACATGANTTTAATGTTCACTCCCTCAATAACAACCTCCCTCTGTAACATTAACTTAACAGTAGTGCAACTAACTACACCTCAGGAGTTGAGTGATTACTAAAAAGAAGCCTGGCTGAGCCATTCTTTGTAAAAATAATGCCTTAAGAAGAATTCCTACTGGTATATCACCCACTGCAATTGCTTTCCATAAACTACTGGCGTTTTTGTCATTTTGCCTTAAGTATTTTTACTGCACATCAATGACCTACTGTTGATATCCAACTACTGGCTTGCACACATGTGCCATTTAGCAGCAGTTTTAAATTGCTTCCTGGTATCCTGATATCTTGTCCCAGAAGAACAACTTCAATGTGGACCTTGTTTAGTTTTCACTGTTTGGATCCCAAATACATCTGTATTATTCTGTATTAAATTAGGGGGAATCAAAAGTGGAACAAATTAATCTAGCTACATAGATCAAGATAACAGCCTGCTAAAGAGGAATAAACACTGGCAGCCATTTAAACAGCTGTTACTGTTGGTCAACTTGCAGAAATGTTAGCTTCAAGAACCCCACATTATAATGGCTCAAAATAAAAACTGGCAACCTTGAATTAATCATGAGGGTCTCCCTTTCCGCTGTACAATAACCAACTTCTGTTTAATTTTTTTGTCTGTTCATCTGTTGGAATCCATCATGTCATTTGGCATGATCATGTCATGCGTTACTGGCATTTGATTGGCTGTTTTGTGAAACTTGATCCCATAAGTTGAAACGGACCTATTGCAGGTCAAGAAGCAAATGTTGTGCAATTAACTGCTTACAGTTAAAATGTCTCTTCCTCCCCAAAACCAAAATTCCAGACAGCCAGACGTACAGGGAGAGAGAGAGACGCCGTACACCAGGAACGATGGCGACCCTACAGGGAAATGACCAGACTGAGTGAGGGGGGCACACAGAGGTATTGGGCTGGCAGGTAAAACCACGAAAGGGTTTGTTTTTTTATTAATATGATCATTAAGCTTTTGTTGTTATATCAAGGTTACATGTACAGAGAGTGTACAAAGCGTATAGTAGTAAAGCCGTCCTACCGATCTACCGTCCTACCGTCCCTCCAGAGCTAATACAACTAGATCAAAAGCAAATAAGAGTAGGCAGGCTTAGTTGTGCTGGGTCACCATTGGCTGCATGGCATTTGTGTTGTTTAAGCCAGGGTTTTTAACCTATGGGCCATGGACCAGCAGTGGGCCTTGAGGCATGTTCTAGTGGTCTGCAGGTCCATCCTCAGGGGAAGGCAATAGTCCGTAGTGGGCCAGCAACAGCACTTTAAGCCATAAAAGTGAAAAAATAATTCTTTTTTAATATATTTTTTTTTATTGTTGGCATGCGGACTGACATGCAGAGCAAGCTTTTAGACAGAGTTAAGGAAAGTCTAAATTTTACTCTGCAACTAGACGAATTAACTGATGTTAGCACCTGAGAAATAAAGGTCAAAACAATTTCACATAAAAGGCTGAGTGTTGTTTTCTAGTGGGGTGTTAAACTTTCGAGTTATAAACAGGTGGGCCGTGAGGCTGAGATGGTGGATTTAACCACTGATTTAAGTGTGTATGGTACAAAACCCGTAGATGTTTTAGCATAAATAACAATAAATTCTAGATAATAACAGACTTTAGTAAAACATCATTACTTATAATGCAAGGGGACAATTTCCAATTCACATTAGATGCAGATAGGGTTGCCAGGTGTTAAAATTTGGGACCAGACAGTTTCGTTGTCTGGTTGGTCCTCTCAACTGGACAATACAATGGCAGGTAAAGTCTCATTCAAAATTTGAACAGGTGTGCTGACCATTTAGAGCACATTCTCACATAGAGAACATTCTAGTCCTGTCATTACACATCTCTATCTCTCATTCTCCGTCTGTCTCACTCCAGCTAGCTCTCACATGCTCACTCTTACCTTCTGCTCACTCACTTTCAGGCTTGCATGGGACTGTGCCCTATAGATTACGTTAGAGATAATCCTATTGTTTCTCAGTTACAGTTAGTTTCAAAAAGCAACTGAATATACATCTGCATCTTATGCATCAGTTACCCCAAAGAGGTTTTACAGTATTTGTGTTACACAATGGCAGAGCAAATAATAGACGGGAAAATGTATTTGTACAGCACTTAACACAGGAGTGTCCAGCGTTATCTGATAAGGCCCAGTATGGCTCCAAGTTTACATTCCAACAAAGGACACGCGTGACCAACCAATTAAAGAAGTGGAATCAGGTGTGCTCCTGCTTAATTGGAATTGTAAATTTAGATATTTGTAATGAAATACATCCCTCCATTTTCCAGTATTAAAGGAACATCCTACATAAACCGAACCGTTTAATTATTCGCTTTTGGCCTTGTTTATTGAAGACTCGCCAGTAGGCACCCTCCAGTGTTTTGCAGTAATGCTTTTGGTATACAAGGAGAGATAGGAAGTGGCCAGAATCCTAATAAATTGGCTCTGGTCGAAGTATGCAGGAGTCAACATGGATTTTATTTGGTATATAGTGCGTCTACTGTTCTATGTGACGCACATGCACGTTTCAACACTGGCTGTTAAGAATGGGATCAATCAGTCAGACACTCAGTGAGAGGTAACGACTCTCATAGGCTGGACCGGCCAGTTAGTAGACACAGAGAGCAGGTTTAGTATACAGGTGACCAACTTACAGACAATACCAGTTCAGGAGTGGTTACTGAACACGCCAGATCTCTCCTAGATTTGTATCTCTGGAACATCCTGGATGTTAAGGACCACAGATTTGTTGGTGGGATATCCTGACACCTATTCTAATTAGTAACCTCAGTTACTTTAAGGTGCATCCATCCTTGGTAAAGGCTTTTGGCTTTTCACTTGTAATATCTCAGTAGGAAAGCACTGCCAAAACAATGAGATGCACTGGATCAGCAAACCAACATGAACTTAAAAGCAAGGTGTGAAAGACTGATTTACTTCTTGGACTCTCTGAATGTCGAATTTCTGGACGGGGCTCTTGAAAATAAACTTATTATGATGTCACATGGTCCATTAGGTGAAAAATAGACAATCGAATATACATTCAGGGAAAGGTCATTGTTCTTCTTCACCTACCAATCAGGGAGCTCCGGTCTTTCTTAACTACATAGCACTGCAGCAATGGTCTGTCTCAGGGTGGCGCTATAGCAAATAGCTCAGCCAGTTCAACCAGGCGGTCCTTTATAGCCTAGCAACTGTAACTACGCCTGTGACACCTGTTAAAAACGTTATGGCATAGCACATATATGTACATCTGAAAACTTGCCAAGAGTGAATTATTACTCACTTCTCAAACTGAGCACTACAGAGGAGACGTGTAAAATCTCAGTTAATGTGTGGAAGACCACACTGCCAAATTAACGCTAGTTATTGATGGAGTTCCGCCCAATACTTTTAAGATGAATTGGACAAAGTGCTTGTGATCCAGAGCTAGTCATCCAACATTCTGTGTAAAGCCTTCTGAGAAGAGCAGACCTTTTCACTGCCGGACACACACCAGGATACCGGAGAGTAACAAATAACAAACAGACTCATGTTACCCCCAATCCAAACCCAACAAGGCTAGTCTGAACCAGCCCCAAGCTATTCCAGAAGAATGCAAATATACAGAGACCCAGATCAGTGAACACAGGTCATCTGAGCTTTTCAGACAAACTAGAGCAGAGAAAGAGGCAGCAGACAGCCACAACAACAACACAGACAAGGAGGACACACGAAATGAGACTTTTCAAACGTGACTGCTCTACTTTTCAGCTTTTAGCCTAAGTGCAGTGTCCATGAGCAAACACACGGCTCACTAAATCATTTAAACATAACACGACACCAGCTCTGTGCAAGCCCGGCCAGGAGGACTCCACATTGCTGGGTAATTAGAGGAACACAGACATTTGTTTGCTTTATTCAGTTTGGATTTACAGGTACATCAGCACATCAGAAATGCATATTAATAATCATTCCTGTACATGTGGCATTTAAACACCCTCAGCTACTAATTGTTAGTTAGACAATATGATAGAAAATATGATATGATAGCAATGACTAGGACATAGAATTACATTAAACGGGACTGGCCCATTCAATAATGCAGGACAGTATAATAATAGCGTGATCTGTGGAATGATAATGAGAATTACTGTACACTGTCTTCATTACAGTCAGAGCAAAGGTTCATATTCTATATATGTCCATATCTGGGTTAGTGTTTTCCTTTATTCATTCATTATCTAAACTGCCCAGCCCCCGGAGCCTATCCCAGCACTCACTGGGCTGAAGGCAGGAAACATCCCGGACAGACCGCCAGTCCATTGCAGGGCAGACACTCAGACATACAGTATCAGTCAAAACTTTACACACACCCAATTACATAGATGTTTACGTTTCCTACAGTGTTTCCCTCAACAGTTCCAACTGAGGAGATGTCTGGAAGAAAGTATGCTGATATACCACATATACTCATGATGTATCACAAAATTGTATTTTTGCCATATCCGCCCCTCTAATATATATTTTGTTGCCCAAAAAAATATGTATTTTCATTTTTAATTTTTTCAATTTTAAAGCTCTAGTTACCCTTTTAAATTTGTGAATATTCATGATGGACAGACCAACAGAATTTGTCAAAAATTGCTTAGAAAAAATCATTATATCAACCTCCATTGCAATTCAGGAAAGCTGTATTATCCTCCTGTAAAGTCCCATTTTAAAGTTTTTAAGGTGGACTGCATAATTCTATCAGTGCTAGTTTAATGTCTTCACTTTTATTCTGAAGTTTCAAGGTAAAAATAAGAACACTTTTTTTTTTAAGGAAACTTTTGCCTGATACTGTCCACATTCACATACACACACACACACACACACACACACACACACACGCACACACCTAAGGGACAATTTAGTATCTCCAACTCCCCTGATTGAATGTTTAGGGACTGTGGAAGGAAACTGGAGAAAACCAATACAGACAATCACAGTTCGTTTTTACATGACCATTTCTTCATCCTATAGAATAAAACAGGCTGTCTTTAGTCTGCCATAAAGACTGATGTATATAACTGGCCCTCACCTGCCCTATATTGGCTGTCCATATTATGGACTCTTTTATGTTGTTTAGGGTCCAATTTCCCCCATTGACATTTAAGCTGGAATCAAATGAACTCTCTGAGATGTAATTCAACACGGGTCACTATACAGTAAAACAGGAAACAAGGAAATAGGAACACAAAAACCCCCATTAGTGTAAGATGTGAGGTCGTTTCTATACCTATTGCACAATAAGAATTGAATCCATCTCTACTTAGCTCAACCCCATGGAGTCCATGAATGATTTACATTCTTGCATGTCTGTTCACAAACCCTGGCCTGCTCTCCACCGGCTCCACAGCTGGAGAATGTCCAGCTGGTGGAATCTCTCTGTCCATACATGTATATTTAAAAACACTCAGAAGCACAGACAGGTTTCACTTCAGACATGCACTGGCTTAGTTCCATGGGGTGCCAAACATACTGTCAGAGGGGAGCACTCACGGTCTTCTATAATTTGTGGAAACAAAAAAAATACATTTGTCTAATTTTCTTGTTTATTTTTATTTAGCACAATTACGCTTGTATGTAAACTAGGCAAGTGTCACAGTACCACTCTTATTTCATTGGTAGATTGGCTGAATACAAAAGTCCTGCATTCCTGAAACAGCCAATAGAAAATTGTCCACTCAGGATTCTTTTGACCTGCTACAGCAATGTTTTAGACCCAGTCACAAACCTGTATAATAGCTGTCCATTTTATTAGAAACACTAACCGTCCACTATAAAAGTGAACAATTACAGACTGTAGACCAGTGCTTTGCTGCAGGACTGTAGACCTGTGTCTTTAAGCCCTGCCTCCCGATGAGCTCTGTGTGCTCTAAATGGTCAGCACACCTATTCTGTTCTGAATGTTCAACTGTCAGAGCGATGGGAGCAGCTACAAGTCCCAACCATAGGGGTGACCAATAAGGATCGTGTTTCGAGATGGCATCACCTTGTAACAGAGAAGAGGGCGGGAATTCCAGGAGGAGGTTTCTGTGGTAGAGAGTTTCTCCCTCTGGTGTGCACTTTATTACTTTCGCAGATTGTTTACATGCACTAAAAGCTACATGACACACACAATGAAAGAGAAGAGACAGAAAAGCATTATAATTCCCCTTTAAACAAGACTTTCAGATTCACAGAACTTAGCAAACTGCAACTGAAGCTGGCTTGTTTCACCATGACTTGGTTTAGTTACTCAAGCTATAACTATGATTAAATCTTGCTTGCTGTCACACGAAAGCAAGACATTTATGATGAACAGCCAAACCTGTAAAAGTCATGTGGGTTATTAACAATCATACTACATCAGTCTGTTGAAAGTAAAGCATTCATAATGTAATGCTGTTGTCACGGCATTGACTTGTAATTGCTTGATATTCTTGATCTCTCTGTATGATGAACACTGATCTTTTTAATGTGACTGACACCACAAATGCCACTAACAAAACATGACCCGAAATGCATCAGACAAATCCACCAGCAGCAGGTTGTGCTTAATTTGTCAGAAGCTCGGTCCTGATTGAGTTGCTGTTTATGATCTGAAATCCTGAAATCACAGTGAGACGGAAAATCCAGGGCTAGCTAAGCTAGTGTCCAAACTAGAATTCCTGCTGTGTGAGTCAGACCACTGATGCAACAGGTTGTACTGATTTCTTACGTATTGACTCCATAGGTGCCCTTCTCTTCTTGACACTCGGATGCCTCAGGCAACTTCAGTCAGTTTCATGGCCTGTCATTCACCACAAAGATTCCAACTGATGTGATCTCTGCAGTTTTCCCTACACGATGGGAATACGGTTGGAGAAACACAGCTGGAGGAAAGAAGGAAATCTGAACCGGCTCTTATCCAAACCATCTGCTCTCCACAGGCCCACAACATGAAGCATCCGACTTCCAAGGAAGGTCTAGTTCTGAGAAGATGCACACTGCCTGACAGCAACCTTGTGATGCAGCTCAATGAGTTGGATCTTCTGGTCAAAAAATGTGTTGAAATCTGCAGATCAGGAAGAGAAACACTTCACTGGAGAATGTTTAGTGCCTAAACAAGTAACAAGCAACTGCTTTTCATATTTATTATTTTTTGGAGAATAATTGGCAACCACAATTTGCACTTATGGCATTGTTATAAAACTAGAGAATTTGCTACTCTGATGTTCACAGTATTTTTTTTTTGCGTTGCAATCAGTTGCATTTCTCAAATGAAATGTGTTCTAGGTGTTTAATATGAGCACATGGTTTAAAGAGGCATTGCTTTATGCAAACAAGCCTTCCACACTGGTGCTGCAATAGTCTCTAGAGAGAGATCTTCCAGTGTCAACACCAGGAAAACTCTATAGGTGGAAACTACAACTACTTTTGGGTCATTATTAGCCTGTAGATGATGGTAAAGATAATACAGTACTAAGAAGCTGAATATCACCTATGTATTAATACGCCTCTACATCAGTGGTAGACCAGTGGATTTCTTCATCACTTGGCTTTATCAGCTGGGTATTGTAGTGAGAGAACACTGATGCACAAAAGTCTCCTAAAAGAAAAAAGGCTGAGGCATACAACGCTGCATTCCAGAATACTGCACCATATGATAACAACATATTAAACAGTAAGAACATATTAAACTATAGTTTTAGCTGGAATACCTCTTTAAGGAGAGAACATAGTACAGAGTCATGAATGACTAAAAACATGGATTGCTACTGTTGATCCATATTTTAGCCTAGAGGAAAAACACATGAATCACATGAATCAGGAGTATAACCTTTGGATGTGCTGCTTACTGAATGAATCCGAAGAAGAAATTGGGGTAGGATTAGATAGCTATGCTTACCCACAGATCTGAGATTAGCAGCACTTTCTAAAGTGCAGCACAAAGCATGCCAACACACCTCACTCCTCTAAACGACAGGACAGAAGCCTCAAAGTGGATCTGGGTTTACTAAAGCATCGTAGCTACAAGAACGCCATAAGTCAGAGCAAACATTTGATATGAGCATGTGATTTTCACAATGCTGTTTTTGGAAAACTGCAGAAAGTCTTGGTTCTTCCCCCTAAGATTTCTCAACCTGGCACAATCAGAAATGATGTATGTTGAATTATGATGGGTTAGAATGGTCAGTGTAGCTGAGTTGCAGATTAGCCTGTCCAGTGGCTGCTTGTTTAGCATTTTTAAAGGCCATCATTTTCCTCAGCTATGGGCAGTGCTTGCCATTTTAGTCCCTACATGTTGGACTTTGCTGACAATAGCAAAACCATGTTGCAGTTTTATAAGCAGAGAAACTGTGTGGAAACTACAGATTCTTCCATGATAGACTGCAATGTGTACAATCTTGTCTTGCAAAACGTAATGTAAATGTAATTAACCACACCAAACAAATCTTGTGAATCTGTACTTAATGCCTTTTGACCAATGCCAGCCCAAATGCTACTGAGATAACGTGTCAAACAGGATAGGCAGTAGAGTAGTCAGATTATTGGCTAAATGCTAATGTTGTAATGTGTGTCTGATGTACACCCACCACCTCCCTCTAAAGCGCTGTCCTACTCTATGCTCCTTTGGATCAATAAATGATGCATCAATCATGCTTTTTACTGCTGATCGAGTGTAGATTTGTTTCTATTGCTTCTTATTTCTGTTGCATCTCTTTCTCTCTCTATCTCTGTGTGTGTGTGTGTGTATGTACTGTGGGGTACACAGTTTGATACCACTAGCGAAATGTTAAAAATATGCACTGCATGAACACATTTTCTGTGGTATGTGGTCATTTTACTTAATATCATCCACTACTCTTTCACCAATTTTGAAAATGCACACAACAGACCTGAAAGAGAAAGGTTCATTAGTCACACATGAGGTTTTGGTCAGTCACAGGCCCTAAAAATGTGTGGGTCATGTAGGCCATGTCGCCACTTTCCCAATGGCCTGCAGCATTGTTCCCCCCATTACTTCCTGTTGCTATAGGTGCTATAGCCCATTGTGCCTTGTCTTCCATAAGCCCCATTACAATAAAATAAAATAAAATAAAATAAAATAAAAGAAAAGAAAAGAAAAGAAAAGAAAAGAAAAGAAAATTAAATAAAATTAAATAACACAAAAACAGGGAAACAAAATTATCTGAATCAGAACAGATGCATCATGCTGCTGACGCCCTATAATAAGAATAAATAAAAAAAATAAATAAATAAAAAATAAATAAATAAATAAATAAATACATTGTGGATGACTATGTTACTTAACTAATTTAATAGGACGGCTGAAGGTTATCTGCAATCAAAGGTCAAGTCACAAAAATCAGTTAAAAATATTAATGTATATTTTGCACGCTGCTTTGGAGATCAGGAGGAAAAGAAAAACGGATCATGATCACCGCCTGGTGGTGGAAAAAAAAAAAAAAATATGCAGAGCAGGAGGAAAAGAAAAACGGATCATGGTCGCCTCCTGGTGGTCCCCCATACAGACCGAGATGTGGAGATCAGGTGTTTGATTTAGTTTGATTTATAGCGCCTGTGTAACGGATATGTAATAAAGATGATTAGCAGTATGAATTCATCTCTCTCAGTGTGAATCTTGGAGTTGCCAAGATCCAGCAAACGAGGGTGACAGATTTAGTCTGAAAGCACACCCGAGCAAACTCTATGCTGAGAACTACATTACCCACAATCCCAAAACAGGAAACACGCCAGCGCAAACCGGCACGGGATTTCAAAACTGGAGGACAACAGCTTTTGTGTTGTTGCGGAATAATCGTCACTAAATACATATGTCGATCATAAGAGGGCATTTATTTATCAGGGTGTTTTGGTCATATCCGCAGACGGTCACAGTCTCAGCTTTTTGCATAGCTAGTTCTGGCTGTGCTAATGCTAACTGAGCCAAAGCTAACGCTAGGTCTCACTTCTGAATCAGTAGAGCGATGAAAAAGCGCTGGGTTTGAGGTTAGTGACTTTATGAATAGCTGAGATGGGGAAATATTGAATATGCTTTACAAATAAATAACTGTTAATCAGGGTTATAGACATTTAGCCCATGCTGTGGTTGCCAATGGCGACGTGGACGCTGATCCTGCTCTGATTTATCTGAAGCTGGACATGACTGCTCCTATGGTAAGTCACTTTAACCCTTCAGTGTCTTTCTCTACCTCACAGACGCTTGTTCAACAAAGCAGATTCGGTGTTTGTGGCTGTGGACCGATTAGGGACTCTGGCTTCCTTCACATGGGAGCCTCTTGAGACGTTTGGTTACCATAGGCTGCGACTTTACGCTGCTGCTGTGTAGGGAAAGCCCTTAAAGGGGAACTCCACCGACTTCTCAAAATCTGCATAATTCAGTGATTGAGTGAACACAGTAATCCGGAGTGGTTTGTTGTGACTGATTTAATCGCAGAGAGAGTTAGACATCTTTAGAGTGCTGATGGTGATTGGAACTATCATAACTAATGTTTGACTTTTAAAACAATTTTATTTTCATGTTAAAATCAAATAACCTGCCATGCTGTATGTCTTTTATACAGAAAAAAACATTTTACAGCGGTATGTGCTGTAAGGACAAATACAAATCATTTAATTGGTTGTAAAAAAAAAAAAAATAAAATAAAAAAAAAAATAAATAAATTCAGATGATTAAAAAAGATATAGGCTATAGTGAATTTGTACCACTCATTATTTGATAAAATTATTCTTGTGACAGCAGCCAAGGATGAGTAGTTGCAGAAACACCCACAGTCCCAATATTTCGAATGGTCACTGTTAGGTCATCGAAGGTGTAACTATCCGAAATGTTAAAAATGTTCTGTGGCTTTATTCCATGTCAGTACTAGTATCAGTTCATCACATTTATCATCACATGTCATACTGTTAAGCATGTAAACTGGGGAAAAATGAATGAAAGTGTTGATAGCAGGTGCCATGATGGGTCTTCAGGACCAGGAAACTAATATAAAGATAATATAAAGTCATTATAGAGCAACAATAATAATATTATTTATTAACAATAACAATTATAGTTATTATTATTATAATTATTATAGATATATATCAGTTTAGTCCTGCTGGACTGCTTCTTGAATGAGACACAATTCAACAAAAACAGCCTGTTTAATTATGTGGGATAAAGAACAGTTGAATACAAACGTTGGAAGTGGGCCTGAGTGGAAATAGTGAAACGTGTAGGATATGACCCTTTAAAAGCTGAAGAGCTGCCTTCCTTTTAATAGGATTGTTGAACTTACGTTTCTAAAGTTACTTAACCACGTTATTGTGACGGCATATCTTCAACCACTAATCTGAGTCCAGCTAGCCCATTTTGAAAGTAGTTGGTTTGCAATGTCAAGAAATCTAGTGGTGTAATTTCCTTGTCAGAACTTTCTTTTTCTTCAACCCCTTTAGGCTTCCAAACAGAAGAGGGGCCTGAAGGGTAAGCGCTCTAAACTCTGAAATGAACTGAACACCGTGTTAATCCTGCTCGAATGTGCTGAGTTGCCTTTTGTCTTGGTTTTAGGGTCGATTGATGACGTGTTGGGGGATCTCTTGGGAGACAGTGATGGTATGAGTCCTGAGTGTTATTTGTATGTACTTTAAATGAAATGATTATTTAGCTGTTTCTCCTGAAACACAGATTTCCATGACTGTGTTCTTTTGGTTTACTACTGGAACTGGAACCCAGCTGACCAACTGACCAAGTGCTTTTGGCTATTCTGTCTTCTAGACCTCCCCATGAAGACCAGATCTCCTGGACGTCCTACAGGGGTCCTACCATCACGCAGCGGCAAAAGGTAAAAAAAAATTTATTAAGTTCAGAAGAAGTATAGTAATTCTGGTTGGAGCTGTTGTAAATACTTTTTTGTAATACCTATATATACATATGAGTCACATGACATTCAGACATTTAAAACCACTGTGTTCATTATGATTAAATTAAATTACATTTGTATTTTACTACATTTATTTAATTATTTATTCGGCATTGTCACTGTATGTCATGACTTGTTTAGAATTACCAGTGTTGTTCTATGCTGAAAATATCTAGGTCTTTGCTGGATGATGATTTCTTCAGTAAACTGGCCGAGGAGGCTGAGAAAGAAGATGAGGTGAGACATGCTGTTCGTGGCTCTACTCATCCAATTCTGCTGTTTTCTACTACTCCAACTATAAGGCTGTGTTTCTGTCATATAGTCTGTGTAGATTTACTTGGAGTTTATGGGGCAAGTAATATAACCTGAAGAGATGAAGGGACTTGGTATAGCATAGCGAGTAACACTGTTCCCCTCCACATGAAAAACTGAAGTTTGATTCCCCGTCCAGGGAAGCAGACCACAGTACACCAATCAGGAGCCTTGGGCAAGACTCCTACTGCTCCTCCATACTTTATTTATCTACAGTACTGCGCAAAAAGGTGCAGAAGGAAGGAAAATGATGGCTGGAATTTCCAAAACTGGAGTTCAAAAAAAGAATAAAAGATACAGAGGCCTGGTAGACTAAAATGGGTCTGAAAGGATGTGTCTGAAAGAAAAAACTGCAAGTGCTACAAAATGGTTTGTCAGTTTAACATAAAAATGCTTTTTGTGGTAACAGGCAGTTGAACTAATTTCATTCAACTAGAAATTAATACTGACTGAAAGTGGTTAATTCAGTGTGTTAACAGCTGTTACTAAACGTTTATGTGAGTAAAAAAAAAACGCTCAATTTACTTGTGACCAGATGAAGTCATTTTTTTGGTTAAACTGACAAACCATTTTCACAGTACTCTAGAACACCAAAACTAGACATCCGAGATGTGGACCGATTTTGGACATACTTTGTATTTGGGATTACTTGAATTGTAGGAGGCAGAAAATGCAACCAACCTCTAAGACTGAACTCTGGAAGTGTGATAAAAACACCTGCAGATTTCTGAAGAAAAAAAATACATTTAATAACACGTAGAAGAAATAAAACATGATTCAAACACGACTGAAACAATATATTTAAAAGAAAGAAAATGAAACATACAAATTCAGTTAGGATAAAAAGTGCCAGTACAGGATAGAGGTGTTTAAAGAAGAACGTTTTCATCCTGGATTTAAAGGTGACTACTGTCAAGGCTCTTCTAATGCTGTCTGTCAAATGGTTCCTTTTAAGAGCAGCAAAGGAGCCGAACACTGCTTCTCCACGTTCAGTCATAAACTCTTGCAGAACAAAAGTTTTCTTTACCCACAGAAAGCAGGACTCCTGATTAGAACGATGCTGCGATAAGTGATGTTATATACAGTTGTTTAGGCCTCTCTGTCATTGTTTATTAAATATTTATTTTCTGTTTTATCTTCCTGACACTGAAAAACGATTAACATGTTTAATGACTGCTTTGACTAGAAAATGAATAATTAATTGTGATCTCAACTGTATCTCTGTAGGCTTCCGATGTGTCTGAGGCAGACCCCAAGGCTTTGCTGGAGAGCATGAAGGTGGGCAGCTCTTCTAGTTTATAAAATCTCTGAGGGGTGTTTTTTCTAAAAATCTAGACCCAGTCATGCATCAACTCAGAATGAGTCATCATGGCGTAACATCATGGTTTAATATTATACTAATTATTTCTTACTTGTAGGTAATATTATACTAATTAATTCTCAGTTAAAACCAGCAGAGAAAACGTTGAAGAGGAGATACTTGGCACTGATTTGAAGGCCATGCATTTTTGCTGTACATACGGTCGTGTTTTATAGAAAGAAAAAAAAAAACTCCCAAAAAAGGAGAAAAAGTCATTAAGGACAGACTTGAATGTGCTGATACAGAATGTAAATCAGATATGAATTAATATTTGGAAATTTGCAGTTAAAATGAAATAATACTGCAGAACAATAGTAATGACTCATCTAAGGGTTGGTGGGTTTGTGCTCATCTAAGCTATGGTGGGTTTGTGCTGCTCTGCAGGACATGGATGACATGGATGCTGATCTCTTTGGCCCAAAGAGAAAGCCCAGCTCAGCCCCAGCTCAGGGTAAAACCTCTGGAGCTGGAGGACCTAAATACGGGACAGATGAGGCCACAAGCAACAGTGAGTTAACGTCGACCAAGCCTCTTGTGCACATCATGGTTTTGTATATCCAGACGTGTGGGAAGTCTTTTTACATGTTTCTCCTGTAGAATCTCAGTGTTTGTCTCCCTACAGAGCCAGCGGAGTCAGAGGAGAGGAAGCCCAGCTCAGCTCCAGCAGCTGCTGTCAGAGGCTACAAGAAATTTAGCTTTATGGGTAAGTGCATTCATCTCACACAGTGTTTACACCTGATATTACACCGTCGTGCTTCCAGCCATCAGCATCATGCAAAGGAAGAAGCAGATGTGTCTTGGCTGACTGTAGCGATGAACAGTTCATCGTTTTCATGTGGAATTGCAGTGTGGAGGCTTAATTTCCAAACTGTAAGAGCAGTTAAAAAAACAGCTGCACAAATAATTACATCCAGAAGGAATCAGCCGACAGGAATGAAAGTTGGTGGGTGGGTTTGACATTTTGAGACATGCGTATAATTCAAGTTTTACGTTCGGCTACACATGTGATGTAAGCAAGGACGGGCCTCATCGTTGTACCTGACTGACGCAACAGCCACGATTGCGGACATTCAGCGAGCAGTGACGCCCTCCATGAGTCGTCCTGTTAGGACTACATGCACACAGACCGTTACAACAACTGCACTTCAAACTGCACCTCACTAAAGCCTGCAATGGTGTCGTGCCAGACTGTCATGGAGTGACTCAGAATGGCAGCGGGTCATTTTCAGTGACGAGTCCCGCTTTTGTCTTGGCGGAGACGACAAACAAATTTATGTGTGGAGGCAGCGTGGTCAGCGCCAAGATGAGCGGTTTGTTGTCACGTTGTGTGAGAATATTCAAGCTGCATGGGATGGATTATCACAGGACACCATTAGGAACCTCTACAACTCCATGCGGACACATATGCATGTTGCATTAGCAGATACGGTGGCCTGACGTCATACTGAGAGACATTCAGATTTCTGTATTTCTGTATGTGTAGCTCAATATATATATAGCACATTATCTTCCTTGCGAATAGCATTGCAGTCCAACACTTCCTTCTGGGCGCAACTATGTTTTTTGATGCTATAATGATTATATAAGTAATTTAAAATTGAAAAGGTCTCAAGTGAAAAACATGGATGTGCTGATGTTCTTGGTGAAAAAGCCTGGAGCCTTGTTAATTAAAATAATCATTTTTGCATTTAAGTTGCAATCACATGCTATTATCACATACCAATATCTGCAAATCATTCAGCTGGCAAGATGAATTTTTTTAGATTTTTCACATTAATAAAGCTGGATCTGAATAAAAGGTGGCCCACTAATACCGTAGCAGAGGGCTTCCAGGTGTAGTTCATGATAACACTTTCTCTCTGTTCATTTAATGCTGCAAAGCTTCAGATGATGATGAAGCTGTTGAATCTCCACCTGCCAAACAAGGTATCATTTTTTTTTATCAACATACATTTATAGCAAATTAAGAAACACATGAAAAACATCTGAACATGGAAAAAAGGAATCTTGATTTCAGTTTGAGAATAAGATAACTACGACACAAACAGTCATGATAGTTAAGTGCACCGCCGAATAGAAGTGTGGAAACGAGGAGTAAAATTTTGGGTCTTCACACAGATGATATTGATGATGCTCTGGGTGACCTGCTGGATGAAATGGATCAGGAGCCTAGGAGCACTCTCTCAGGGAAAGCAGAAAAGCCACCCTCCATTTCCCCAGCAAGACCAAAGAAAGAGGAAACCGGTCAGTACATTGTTTAGACCATTACAGGATTCATTAGCTCATGCTTGAGCGCGTGTTCAATCATCTTTTAAACAGCCAATCACAACATTGTTACTGCACTGTAATAAACGTGTCTTAAAGAGTCCCTGACTGGCTGTGCGATCTCATTGGTAGCCTCTCCTGCCGCTGTGTCTAAGAAACGGGACGAGTTAACCTTCGATGATGATGAAGATGATTTGATGGATGCGCTAGGGTTCAGTGATGCCCCAAAAGTTGGAGGCAGTGCACTCGCCCCCAAGAGGTACAGTCTGGCTTTCTTTGATCAATTTATCCTTTTATCCATTTCTACACTCGTTTATTTAATCAGTTCCACTTACCATATAGGTGCACTGACTTGGCCAGTAACGTTCTATCGTTCTTTCTGATTAACTTCTTGGTTAAGATGGACAGTATGCCGTAGGTCACCGTCTTGATGAGCGCTGCTCAGTTTTTCCATTCATTTGCTTGGAAATGGAAAGGCCATTTCCAGACTCAGCCATGCGTGCCATGACATTACCTACACCGTGCTTCACGATGAAGTGGTGTGCTTAGGATCGTTTGCAGCCCATATAATAAAGATTCATCTGTTCAAAACGTTACTGTAGAACTGACCTGGGCCATCTTTACTTCTTGGTGAATTTCAGCCTGGGCTGGCTGTTCTTGGTGCTGATTAGAGGTTTGCTTCTTGTAGTTTAGTTTTTAGAATGGTTCGTGAAGTCTTTTGCGAGTTGTTAATACTGAAACAAGCACCGCCTGCGTTCTGTAGACTGTTTTTGCTGTTTTTTGGGTTTTATTTTGGGGGTTATTCTCACAGCTCTAACCGTGTTCCTGTCATCAGCAGCTGAGGTTCTAATAGGACAGCCTGATTGATTACATTTGATTACACTGTAATATGACATACAAAACAGAACAGACCAGACAACACTTCTTACCGTCATTTTGGAGTGCCCACTTGTTCTGCGATAATTCTGATTGGAGTTTGCTTTAATCTAAAAACTACTTGCTTTTTTTTGTTACAAGACAAAACAGAAATGCAAACTCAACTACAAACAACCCTACGCATTTACAACAGACTACCTAAGCAGTCAGAATGACCAGTCATTCATTTCTCCCAGTATATCTCATTTAAAATTGGTGTAGTTCACACAACAGATAACAAAAACCTATATTGTTTATGCTGTATGTGTAAAACATCGTTAAGGAATAACATAATCTTATGCTCATCTTAATAAACAATGAAAAACTCAGTTCACCTCATTGCCGCAATATTATTGCCTTTCACTGTAAAAAAAAAAAAAGGATATAAGAACTTCATAATTAACCTCCAAATCTAAATTCAGGATCATAGCAGATAATAATGAGATTAAATTTCTATGTAATTGTTTAAAAACCTTCGTAGTTAAGCTAATCTTAGAAAATGTTTGGTGAAAATCAAATTTCCCCCTCACCCTTTATGACACTCCGTCTATAAAACTGGACAAAAGTATGTTGTTGTAGTAACAGCTATGTTTCCTGAATTTGGTATGATAACGGTTCATATTTGAAACAAGCAGTACTATTTAAGATATCACCTCAACACTGTGTAAGGCAGGTTTGTGATGATTTATTGGTGGAGAATAAAACTCTATTGCTTGTTAGCTACGCTAGCCATGACTACACCAAACATGTCTGATGGGCTGCATTTAGAGTGATGGGGTTAATTATGGAATTATGATTTTGCCCTTCTATTGTTTTAATCTCACAAAGCAGTTCAGGAAAATGACCTCCGATTTGTAATGAGAGTTCTGTTTCCTGTTGCAGTGAGGCTCCTCAGAGGGCACGCACCAGACTGGATGAGATTTTGGGAATCGGGACGTCTCCACGCCTACTAGAAAGACCCGTCACTGGCGAGAAGAAAGACTCATCACAGCCAGAGAGACCGTCCGAAAAAACATCAGAGAGATCCACAGAGAGGCAGCCCCAGAAAGGCTCAGCCGCCAAGGGTAACACAACGTCATGCTATTTGACTCTAGCCCGTTTGAAGCTTATGACCATATGCCATTTAATGGCTTTCTGATTGTCCTGCCATTTTCTCAGCACATAAATTACAGCAGTTGTAATATTTTTTTTCTTTGTTTTGTATTTTTATTTATTTATTTATTGTGTTTATTCGTTGTTTTGGGCCATTCCTGAATGTAGACTCTGTGTTTGGTGAGGAAGATTTCACCTTCGGCTCGTACCAGCCCACTGTAGTGTCCACCCCAGAGGGACGGCAGTCCCGCAGACAGTCCGTCCGGTGAGCAAACACCCTCCTATCACATTTATGTCATGTCTTTTAGCATTAAGATTTAGCATGATGTCATCCTACATCGATACAAGATTTGCTATGTGATGCGTTTTGGTGTGATAATGGGATCCGCAGTCCATATGAAATGATGAAATTCCACACAATCAAGCCATCAGCTAGCTCCAAACACTGTCTCACTTTCTCAGATGACCTGGAAAGTGTGTGGTATTACGTAAAACACTTACATATACATTTACATTTACGGCATTTAGCAGACGCTCTTATCCAGAGCGACTTACAACCGTGCTTAGTGTTCCGCTGGATAATGTTTCCCAGCTAGTATAAGAAGGTTAGAGTCTAAAACTTGCCCTGAGCTCAGACACCGCCCGAACAAGGGCCAGTGCTGATACCTAGAGAGAACAATACACAGACATATATAGCATAAGTGCACTACCTGGCAACCCAACCCAGCGCTCATACCTAGAGAGGAGACAGGTTATGGTGAGTATAAGGGCAAAACAAAGTTTTTCAACATGCACATCTACTAGTGCTCACTCACTGAAGGGCTTTACAAAGAGATGGGTCTTCAGCCTGCGTTTGAAGACTGCGAGAGACTCAGCTGTTCAGACAGCCAGTGGGAGTTCATTCCACCATCTGGGCTCCAGGACAGAGAAGAGTCTTCCATGCGTCTTCAGGGATGGTGGGTCGAGCTGTACTTGAAGTTGCCAAGGCGCGTCATTCACAGTGCCTTTTTTTGCATTTGTTGGTTCCTACGCTGCATTCCGCTTGCATCTGGTGTGAAATGCTGCCACCTACAGGGTTGGAACAGGGAGGGGAGGAGAGGAATAGAATAGGTCATGTTGGAATGGGGCTGGTGGGGGGGGGCGGGTAGATATCTATGCATCAGTGTTTATGTGTCACATTGATGACACCAGGGCTTTTGCTGTTTGATCGATGCAGTGATACAGATTGATGAATTGTTACATTCCTACCTTTTAGCTTTTTACCATTAGAATTTTTATACATTCCAAATTAGGTTGTTGTGGTGTTGCCTTATATCGTGTAGTAATAATTTGTGTTTTGAATGTGTTGATTTAATGTGCTCATCAAAATGAGAACAGAGAACAGTGCAACCTGTCCAAGCTTTGCAAAATTGGTTTCACTCCTTATTGCATCATAACATGTGTTCAAGATGGAGCACAAATGTAAACTGCATTCTGAATGTTGCAGCCAAGGGAGCGATAGCAGGCAATGACCAAGCTGTCCTCCATAGCCAGTACTCTGTCCTCCTTCTTCCTATAGTGATTCAGCAGCTGTGCGTCCTGTCTGTTTAATCTTATTTTCCCCTGTCCATCTATCATCCGCAGTGCTTTGGATGGGCATTTCCTTTTCCATTTGTGTGGTTGCGTGAAGTGTCTTTCCGGCCTACAGGTGGAAATCAGACACTTGATTGCACAGTATGTGGCTTGTAGTGAAGTTCTGTCTGTGATCTGTACCGTTCTCCAGATTCTCCACTGAAGATGTCAGCTCTCATTCTCCAGACCGCAGGCCCAAACCCTCCACCCCATCCACCCCAACCGCTGCACGGCCAACTCGGCCCGCGTCAGACTGGCTCGGCCTCAAACAGGACGACAACAATGAAGAGGACGAACAAAAGGATGAGACGAAAGAGCCGACAGGAGCAGCAGAGAGTCTGAAACCCCCTCCTTCTCCCTTGCGTGGAGCAGGGAAGCCCCCCAGTAGAGCCGGACATACCTCAGAGGACTTCAGAGCAGCACCATCTTCCCCAAAAACCTCCAAACCTGCAGCGTCCAGCATCCAGCTGCAGCAGGAGGAGGAGAAAACAGAGGAGGACTGGCTGGCCGGGGCGCTCAGTAAGAGGAAAACTCAACCGGATAAACGCTCAGAGGACAGGGAGAAGAGGCAGGAGGAATCTTTGGGGCTCGGAGAGGAGATAGATCTGGACTCATTCCTCAGGTACGGATGTATGAAAAGATGGATGGGTGGATGGATAAAAAGAACACTTCAACTGGCTATACACTGTCAAACTTCCATTCAACCAGGTGCCCGAAACATAACTTTCTGGTCAGTTACACCTAAAATTAGATGCATTCGATTACTTCAACTAGCCACATTAGCAGTTTTCATTTTTGATACGCTGTATTATTCTCACATACATACAGTATTTACATATTTGTAGCATTTTATCATTTATTTTCTCCAGCAGGCATTACCGTTTTATCTGTTATTGGTCCACCTATCTATGGTTATTTATTGTATATAGATTTTTGTTCTGTTGTATGCTCATTAAGTCTTATTAATGTTTCACTAGCTGTTAAGTTAATAGCCTACTCAATGTCTCACTCATCCTTTTCCAGAAGCATAATAAGTTCTTTATAACAACATCTGCTGCTTCTTCTCTTATAATTTTCATCATCTGTTTTTTTTAATGAATTTAGCCAAACAAAGAAGAATAACCAACGGCACAAGCAGCTGTTGTAGCTAGCTAGCAACGCCGCTACCCACACTTGTTGTTTTGGCCTTGGAAACCGATAATATGTAAAAACTACTATTCTTCCGTCAGTCAAGAGCACCACCTTCGCAACCACCAAATACACCATCTTTCATTACGTCTGCCGGTGCGTTGATTGGCTGTTTCATGCAGGTTGTTTGACATTTGCACCTTACACTGATGTTTACTGTGTAAAGCCAGCCTAAGGTTCAAATGTGAACTTCAGTCCCTCAAATAACTCACACATTACTTTCATAATAGTAAATACATGTGTCTCGAGAATGAGAGCAGCAAAAAGACTGATCAGTAAGCTTGCCATGTAAGGAGTTGTATGGCAATTTAGTAAAACATGCAAGAATTGTTTGCCTTCTTTTGCAGGCAATTAAAGAAGTGAGTTGTGTTATTTTGGACACTTTGCTTCTCATTCGTAGCTCCGTCTGGTGCTTCTAGGAAGAGGAATGCAGATGTTTGAGTTGTACTTACAGCTTGATTTTTTTTCTCACAGCTGAGAACTCAAGCTTGTGGAGGACTTTCGAATTTCTGAAAACACTGTAATTTACTATGTTCACAGCAAACGAAATGCCACCTCTGCTCCACGCAAGAAACAGGAGGACTCGGCCGTGCCTCACCTACAGCCCAGGTATCGCAGAACATCGGCCTCACTAAACACCAGCCCTTTTATCACACTGCTGTCCAACAGCTTTCCAATCAGGATTAGCTGGACGTCTACGATTTAAATGAAGCTGTTTGACTGACCTAGAAATAGTGGTGGGCAATATAATGATATGTTACTGTTATTACTGTAAATGATAAATGAAATATCGTAACACTTTTACCTGAGTAAGAAATCAGTGTGGTCTTAGCCTTTAAACTTGTTCAGGTGCATTTTATCCATTTCTATCTGCTCACGAGCTTAATCTAAATTTATTGTTAAAAATGATACATCTTTTGCCACATTATCTACTTTTACCCATTATTAGTGAAGTGATTTTAGTCGAATATGAATCATCAGTGTATGTAACGTTTACAGTCTGACAGGATTTATCCAGTGTGAATCTGCAGTGTGTTGTTTTTACCGTCTGGCGGGATTAATAGTGGAGTGATTTTAATCCAGTATGAATCTGCAGTGTGTAGTTTTTACCGTCTGGCGGGATTAATAGTGACGTGATTTTAATCCAGTATGAATCTGCAGTGTGTAGTTTTTACCGTCTGGCAGGATTAATAGCGGAGTGATTTTAATCCAGTATGAATCTGCAGTGTGTAGTTTTTACCGTCTGGCGGGATTAATAGTGACGTGATTTTAATCCAGTATGAATCTGCAGTGTGTAGTTTTTACCATCTGGCGGGATTAATAGTGGAGTAATTTTAATCCAGTATGAATCTGCAGTGTGTGTGTGGTGTTTTCTGTTCGACAGTTTTATTCCTGGATTAATTTTAATCCAGTGCCAATCTGCTGTATGTAGAGCCCATCTCTGGTCAGTGTGTTGATGTTCTTCCTGTTCTCATATCCCTGCTATACCCTGCATACTCCCGAGTTAAATGTTTGTGCCACGTTAGGCCATAATTTGACCTGGATTCTATATTTTCTATGAACGTGTTGATGTTGAAGTTGTTTTCTGTTTGCTCCATCAGCAGTGAGTCTCTGGCCATCTCTGGCAGACAGCAGAGCCCTACACCTGCTCCAGGGCCCAGCACAGGAGTCCAACATATGCCTGGTATGTTGATAGAATAGCACTGAATCACTGAGGCCAAGCCATTATTATGTGTCACTGATCTAGGACTAGACATGGTCTGTTAATTCTTTTAACTCCTTCAGTAGCCACAGTCTGTATGTGAGTCTGCACTTCAGTTCCTTTAATTGAGAAATTTTCATTGTGAATTCCCATGAACCATCTTGAAAGAGAGATTTGACAAAAATCGAAATTACAAAATGGACCCTAGGTGTAGTCGATTAGCCGTAACATGTTTGATGTCCAAAATTTTGGCTATTTAGTTTAGTGCCTGGAGCTACGAGGCCACCGCTGGTAACAAACATTACAAGTCAAACGGGCACCCAAATCTTTACTGTACAGACGTCGCCAAAACTAATTCTGACCCACACAAAGGTCTTCCATGTCTTAATTAAGGTTGTGCAGACTGTGTGTTTCAGAGCACAGTGTAACTTACTGTAAATAGCGAATGAAATCTGGTATCCGCACAAGAAGAGTATTTGTAGTCTGAGAGGGATTTAGCATTTGGAAAGCCCCCTGTTGTCTAGAGCCAGTCATTTAAGGGAGCAATCTTATCCAGGAATGCTTAGATGGTACTAGATGAATGTACTTATCTGATAATCCTGTTGTTCCACTGCCTTTTGCCACTGTGCTCTCACAGCTGTTCACCATTCAAACAACCAGGACCCTAGAGCTCACTCACTACAGGAAACACAGAGCCAAATGCCCCCATTCCACCCAACCGTGAGCTGGCATGTGCCAACCACTGTGCCCAATGCGATCTGGTGTAGGTACTCTACCTAGAGTAAGGCTAGGATTTAGAGAGGATGTCTTTAATACATCTGACTGTAATTGTGAAAGTTGAACAGTGTGTATTACACCAAACACAGTAAATAGCCCATAGCCCTCCATCACTACAGATTTGTGTTGTGTTTTTTATAGTATAATTTTCTTGTGTTGTGTATATGTATATTTATATATGTATACTATATGTGCAAAACGATGATATGCATCCTCTTCTAGTTAGAGTTTAACCATGCTACACAAAGTCTTTTAGACGCTACAAAGTCATTCAGACACTAAAAGCTCCTTAGGCATAAAGGCATGAAATGGTTATGAATATGCTGCTTAATGTCTGAAACGTTGTTTTACAATAGCGCCGAGAGAGCAATTTTTAAAATTCAAAATAATTCTCCAAATTACTCTCAAAATCTCTCTTATTAAAAACTCATTCAGGTGCATAAATACTTTTGGACATACAGTAGCGTATATGTCTTTATCTATTTCTTTATTTTTTTCTGCAGTTGCGTATGTTTATGTCTCATGTTACCTTCATACTTTTAAAACGAGAAGCTAAAGAAGTGATGACAAAGAACCATACACATTTATTTCCTCTCTCAGTGCCTCAGCAGAAGACTGGAGGTGAGAGTACAGCACCTGTGCAGCAGGTGGCACTCTCTTCCACACAGCCACAAATGACTCTTTCTGCAGATGGCATTCAGCAACTCTTACTGCAGCAACAGGTACAGAAATGTTGGCTGACTGACAGAACCAGCGCTAATAATCAGGCCTGGGTTTTTATCTATATACCCACCAGTGTTTTGTGGGAGTATAAAGTACAGTGGTGTCGTGCATAACGTGTGTATGTGGGTATGTAGTTGGCACAGGCTCAGCTGTGGGGTTTAGGAGGACCGTTGGAAATGGGGTCTTTGCAGAGACAGAGGAGAGATGCAGAGCAACAAACTGGAGAAGTGGCTTCACTCCAGGCTAAAATCATACAGCTGGAGGGGCAGGTACCTTCACACAGTAAAGCAGTACTGGATCTGGATTAGCCAGATTACAGTCTGTAATGAATTTGTTCAAATCTGGACTATTATTACTGATGGCACTACACACACTTTAGATTCATACTGGATTAAAATCACTCCACAGTTATTACTGTTAGATAGCAAAACCGTATACACACAGCGGCTTCATAATGGATTAAAGTCGATCAGTATTTATTGCATTTGGTCTGTAAAAACTACACACAATGCAGATTCATACTGGATTAAAATGACTCCACAGTTATTACTGTAAGTCTGCAAAAACATATATGCAATGCTGATTTGAACTGATTTAAAATTACTTTTACTTTTAAATTACATTTATTTCTGTCCGACTTTAAAAACTACACACGCTGTGGGTTAATACTAGACTAAAGGCACTTCACAGCTGTTACTGCCAGACTGAAAAATCATGGATGTTGTCAGTAATCCCTTTCAAACCCAGCCAGGTAAAACTTCCAGTAGGAATACATACTCACACCTCTGCACCCCACAAAACAAATACTGTATCAGAGATGCATCATCTGGTACATCAAACACACTCTCACATGCACACAGAGCTAACATATTTCTCTTTCTGCTGGCTGGAAGCTGAGGAGTCTTCAATTGGAAAAGGATCAGATCCAGATGCTGCTGGACAGCGTCCAACAGAGACACAAACAAGACACAGAGCTTATGGAGAACACACACAGGTAACGTACACACAGGGAATAAACACACAGGGAATAAACACAAACAGCACAATAAACAAACTCACATATACAGCGTATAGTCAGAATCAGTCAGCTTTATCAACTTCATGAATTTGACTCAGCAGACAAACATACATTTACACAAACCTGTCTGTGCAAATGAGGAGGCGGTTGCTTGGTTAATCAGACACTCACGGCCTCTTTCCCTCTTCTGTCAGAGCTCGTGTGAAGTTACTGGAGGAGTCGGCAGCTCAGCGGGAGGCCCGAGCACGGCTAGAGAACGAGGACCTGGCAGAGCGTCTTTCTGCAGTCACTCGCTTGGCAGAGCAGGAGAGAGCTGAGCTGCAGGCGCAGAACCAGCGCAGACTGGCGCAGTGCCAACAGGACCGTGACCGAGAGGTGGAGAGACTCCGTGATCTCCAGAGGTGCTGTGTATATGCTGTGTACATTGTTGGGTCCAAATTTTAATTACTCCCAGTTACCTTTAGTCACCTGCATCTGTGTTTGTTTACCCAGAGAAAGCTGTGTACAAGATAAAGATGATGTGTCATTTCACAGGTATATGGTCTTAGCCTGGATACTGATGTTAGCATAACGCCACAGGACACAGTAACAATTATAACATACTGCACCGCCATGTTTATTACCTGATTTGGTTTTTCCATGAGCAAAAGGTAGATTACAGCAAGACTGCTATTCTTGTGAGATTTGTATTTTTTTGTTTAGTTACATTTACATTTACGGCATTTAGCTGCCACTCTTATCCAGAGCGACTTACAAGGTTAATCATGTTACAGGTAGGCCAATGTAGTGTTAGGAGTCTTGCCCAAGGACTCTTATTGGTGTAGCACAGCATAGTCACCCAGACTGGGGTTTGAACCCCAGTCTCCCACATGTGGTGGTGGTGACTTCAAGTTTAGTTTGGAATCAATGATTTGATTTACATGCACTCAATAATCAATAAATGCGGACATTACGGTCAGTAACCCGATCAGTGTGTTTAGATGCATTGGGGAATCAGATAATGGGGAAAACTCTAGGTCTGCATGAGTCAGGCAGTAATAGGGTATCTGCTTTGCAACCTGCTAATGCACTCACAGAAGAAGGTGTGACATAACGGTACACATAGCGTAAAACTCATTCTGCCCTTTTTTTTAAACGTTGAATCACTTTAGTGGAAAATATAAATATACATCATCTAAAACATGAAGAATGTTTGAACTCTTCAGTTCGTCAAGCTTGTATTTGGTTTCAGTATCGCTCCAAAAGTGTTTTGTTACACGCTGTGTTAAACGCTGCTTACTTATGGTACCACAGTCTGTTTTCGCACATGTGCAGACTGAGAAATCCAAACAAAATCAGGGTAAGAGTGTACATGCGCTGGCAAATCTGATTACTGGGCTAAAATCCAGCTCTCTGTATCAGATTTCTAGACCTAACTTTGATCTACGAAATCAGAGTATACTGCTTACATCTTACAACTGCAGAAATCTGACTATGATTTGATTATTAGGTGCATGTAAAAGCACTCAGTGTTTTCAGTAACATGAAACCAATTTAGTAGCTTATTTGGTGGATAAGGTCTATAATTGGCTGCTATTGCACAATACTGCCATTTATACTGATACTGCATACTGTACATATGTTCTGCTCCTATGACTTTCAGACTTGCATTATGTACACAGATTGTTTAGTACATAGCATTTATACTCTACATTTTCTTCAT